>VOQJ01003466.1:20767-30830 GCA_015052665.1 Apistogramma diplotaenia
GTGATGAAGATCAGGAGGAGAAGGAGAACACCACAGTGATGAAGATCAGAAGGGAGAAAGCGACAGACCAGATAACATCTCCAGCTGCTGCACATGGTAGGAGATTGTTGCTGCATATACATTAAGTTCGATATGAATAAGAACAACAAATGAAAAACATGGATATTTTGCTATAAGGTGTGTTTAAGAAACATTACTTTGACTTCTTCAAATAAATGTTCATATTTGCTTAAATATGACTAATTGGGGAAACGTTTGTGAGCGCGTGATGAGATGGGGGCAGAGTTTTAATACTTTGTGTTCACATGTATTTTACATCTATTGCTCAGGTTAAATTCCAGAATTAAACAAATGAACCTAAAAAAACTCTCCCAGGCTAAAAAACTAGTTTGTTAACACAGTCTGATGGTTTTAAGTAATCAGTGACAGTTCTGATTGTTTTTACTAGTGATATGGTATAGTTAGTTTAGTGTAATGCAGTTTGAATCTTTACTGTGATAACTGAATAATTCCCAATATATATGTACAGGGGGAGATGTGCTTTATGAAGCCTTTTATGTTTAATAAATATGCCTGAAGGCTAAAGAGAAGTGGGGTCACGTCAAGCTTATCAAGATGAATTGTCTGTTCTTGGTCTCAGATTTTATCAAATAAATTTCCCCAAAAAGTGCGTCTTGTAGTCCGGTGCAACTAATCTATTTTTTTTTTCTTAATTATTATGCATTTTTTGTCTGCTGCAACCAATGCTCCAGAGCGACGTATAGACCAAAAAATACGGTAGTCACTTTTGTCAAAAATGTAGATGTTGCCACCCCTCAAACATTCCTGCCCCCCTCTTGCCACCTCAAAAATATTTTTCTAGATCCGCCCCTGTCAGCTGCTAACTGATAGCAGACTATCACCATGTTATTACAGTTCTATTGCCACCTTGATGCACCAAACTTGTTTTGACTGCACTTTTTTCTGTGTTTTTAAATCAAATCTATGAAATTCACTCTCAGACTGTTGATGCTATGCACATAGAACTTATAAAGAACATAATTCAAAATGCATGCTATGAGCAAACCATTGAACTCAAACCAAATCCATTAATTTTAGCCAAACTGCTCATACTTCTTGCAATATACATTAAAGTTCATGTGAATTTGACCTTACAATTCTAATTTTCCACTTGAGAAGGCCTCAGGCATCAAAAGTTTAGGAAAAATTCAGATAGAAAGAGAGAGAAATCGCCTCAATATGAGCATCTGAGAGCCATATCATAAACTACGCAGTCATCCTCATTGTGTGCCACGTCTGCCTGCCTTGACCTTTATTGAATGTCAAAGCATCTTTGTGTCTGTGAACTGTCTGCTATTTGAAACTCTACTAGAATTGACGTGTGGATCTTTATGTTTTATATATCATATCAAAATATTTATTTCAAACACGTAAATAACATACACATAAAAATCAAGTTTACTTGGAATCAGTTTTTTTGTTCGAAGATGAGTAGGATGAAGCAACAGCTTATTAATTACTACCCCTAACTTAGTCATCCTTTATATCTGTTCTGATTACACAGTCTGAAATATACATGTGCATTATATGTAGTTATATGTGTTACACAAAGTTGTTATATAAGTTTTATGAATTCATCTATAATTATTTAACTATACAGTATCTTGCAAGAAACATTGCTTTTTTATAGTGTGTCATAATAACCAGTTTTATATAGAGTAAATCCATATACATATTTAACACCCTATCTCAGTCATATAGTGATCTCTAAGTGTTATTTTACATGAATTATCAAGCTGATTTATATTACTACATCTTTCCAAATTCTCTTCTAAAATATTCCAAAAATTCACTCCACAGACTGCCCTGCACACACTCCTCATTGTTGTCCTTATTTTATGTTTTTTTTTGTTTTAAATTTAGCTCTTTCCTCAGCTCTTAACACCTGTATGTGTTTTCTGGTAACATATTATTTCTTGTTTTCTACAGAATTTGACTCTACCAGGTCCATAAATTTCAACACGATTGACCTGTGTGCTCCCAATATCCAACATTATTAACTATCCTTTTATGTTTACATTTTTTTTCCTTCAACTGCTCTAAGAAAGAAATCCTGAGGATATATTTCCCCTAGACTTCCCTCAACCCCTTCTGATTCCCAGATATTTGTTTCATTGACCAACTCTGGTCCCACATTTACAAAAAAAAAGAAGAAGATTAAAACCACTAACTACATCTTCCTTGCATTTTTTTGATTCTGACAATTTCAATAAAATATTCAGGATAAGCTGCATTGCTTGATCTATTTCTGATAATACTGTTTAACACATCCCAAATACCTTTTAATGTTACGTTTTTTATTCTCTAATAATTTATTATAATTTTGCTCTTTACAAATCATCATAATATTAGTTTATCTTTATTTTATTTGACCCCCTCTCTCTCTTGTTCTATCTTTTTTAGACCTTTAGTGATCTATGGGCTATCTGTTTGTTTTTGATAAATACTGCATTGCCTTATAGGGCATTTATTATCATATAATGTCTTGAATATCTTTAGAAATACATCATATACTCTGTTATGTACTGTTTTCAATTTTAAATGCTTAGTTTCACTCGGCTTCCTTTAATTACAGTAGCAGACAATAAAAACAGATAGGTGATTATTTGTGCCATTATATTACCATTATCTCACTATTAGTTCACTAACTGTATTATCTTCCACAATGTCAGTAAATATGTTATCTATTAATATAGCACAATATGAAGTAATTTGACTGTGTCTGCTTATTTTTGGATATGAGCCCATACTGTACAGTTGATAAATTCTTCTGTCATTCTGTTTAGATTTAACAGATCAATGTTGTCCCCACAGATGAAAGCTGTCTTACTCAAAAGGTTTGTGGACATGTTTTCCATTCACTCTCTGAATATATCGACACTGGATGCAGGAGCCCTACACACACAACTCAATAATATTTTTATCTTTTCCATAGAGATCTCTATGGTAATACATTCTAGCAGATCATCAATAGCTTCTGTCATACTCTCCACTACCTTATTTGTTAATTTTTTGTCCACATTGCAACACCTCCTCCACTCTTGTTCTGTCTGTTTGTGTAATTCAAACAGACAATTTCAAAATCCACACCATTTTCAGGATCAATCCAGGTTTCTGATATTACTATAATATTGAATGTTATGGAAGTTGGCATAAAGGCTTCTGCTGTTAAAATGAATAATGGCTATGCTTTGCTTTCATGAAAAACTTCCACTGAACTCTTCATCTGAGGGATAGTTGCAGTCATATACCAAGAAAACAATCCCAACCATAATATTTACAGATAACGTCCTTACATCTCTAACCCAACTGGAAACCTTTGAATGTACATACTATAAACCACAAGATATGTAAACGTGGCCAGAAAATAACTTTTTTATTAACAATATTTTTCCAGTTCCTCCATGTTCCCAATGACCAGTACCCAGAGGTGGGAAGTAACGAAGTACAAATACTTTGTTACTGTACTTAAATAGATTTTTCAGGTATCTGTATCAGTATTGATTTTTGAGACTACTCTTTATTTTTACTCCCTACATTTTTACACAAGTATTGGTACTTTCTACTTCTTACATTTTCAAAACCGACTCGTTCCTTTAGGTTTAATACGTCTGAGAAAAGTTAGCATTTCCGGTTAGCGTTTTTTTTAGCGTAAGTCGATTACAGACACACTACACCGTAGCGGGAGAGACTCCTGCAAAACTCGTTCAGAGCTCTATGTAAAGTTGCGCTTTACATAGAGGCTACTTGGAGGAATAGTGAGGAAAATATGTGATAGAAAATGTAAAGCATGAAAAGTGTCTGCAGTTTGCCACACAATGCGTCTGCTAGCTTAAAGAACAGCTGCTGTGTTTCAGGGAGAGAAAAGAAAGCGCAGAGATGAAGAAAGATGTAAGAAAGAGGACTTAGAGCTACTTTTACTTTCTTACTTTGAGTACATTTTAGAGCCGGTACTTTATTACTTTTACTTGAGTAAAGAAGTTGAACCAGTACTTCAACTTTTACTAAAGTAGTTATTAACAAGTACTTGTACGTCTACTTAAGTACATAATGTCAGTACTTTTGGCACCTCTGGCAGAACCTTGGACTCTTCTGGCGTCCCATTTAACTTAATGAAAAATTAGCAGTTTGCTGTCCATGTAGACTGTATTTTTTCTGCTTTGCTTTGACGAGCTTCTCTGGAAATGTCTGCATTTTTCTTGGTCAAATCTTCATTCACATAAACATCTGTTGCCTTTCAATGTTTTTTCTGTTCACCACAATCCTCTCAGCCTTCAAAAAGGTTTTTACTTGGTGTTCATTATCTTGTTCATTTGGTTCTTCTCCGGTCCTCATCGTCAGTGCTCGGCATATGTACAGTACAGGGTTTTATCTTTAGACCTGTGACTATGATGGCATTTATCCGAGAGGATCGTTCCAACTCCACAACCTGGTTCTCCAGCAACACAACCCTCCTATCCTTCTCTGTGTTTAGAAGCATCAGTACTTTAACTTCTTCCACCAAGCTCAATATTGTTTTATGTTGTTCTCTAACAGCAGAAACCAGCAGTGATGTAGTAGTGTAGCAGTGTTAAACTTTGGCACAGATCCACCAAGATATATGATAAGCAACTCTCATATCCTCAGTCCTCAGGTAGTGCTGTGCTTGGATCAGGCCGGGGACCAGCGTCATCAAATGTGGGTGGAAAGGCAGGGCCAGGCCTTTCCGCCTGAGTGTGTGTGCACTATCTAACTCACTGTTAGATCATCACCTCACATTGTGTGCTATAATCACTCCCAACTTGGTCCAGTTGCTCAGCCTCCAACGTTTTTGTTCAGCCTGCCCTGCTAACATTTTGCTGTCCTCATTCCTCACAGTTACTCTAAGCAGCAGCCATGGCCTCAGGCCCCTCTCACCTGCCTGCCCACTCCCACTCTCATACATTATGGACTGTACTTAAACCCTCTCTTCCCCTGAACTCTATTCAGGGCTGACCTGCTCAGCTGCTGGAGTTGGATGATCTCCCCTCGACCTATGGACTCCCTGTAGAGCGGCCCCCCCACCGCTGCCCGTACACAAGCTTATAATATCTTGTTGAAAGTATTTTTGCCATAAAACTGGTTAACTTTTCCATGTCGCCCTGCTAACCATGAAAATGTGTCTTTTATGAACAAAACTGTTGTTTCCTCTCAGTTGAATAACCTTTCACTCCAAAATATGAAACTACAAGCAATTTCATGAAGCTATCACATGTAAAATAGTCACAAATCTTAGACATGAGTCTACGTTGTTAGACACAGAGCAACAAAATTGTGATTCACAGCACAATTTTGTTACTATGCTGTTGTTAGTGTTTATTATGTAATCCTTCCACTCTGAAAATTAACCTATTAAACACATGCTTTGAGTAAAACTTTCAGTCGGCTTTCAAAATTAGAGTTTTTCCAACCTGAGATTGTCTAGTAAAAAACTGTGTACACTCAGGGTCATTGAGTTGCTAACAGCTCCATTACAGAGTGATTTTTCACCTTATAAAACTCTTCAAATGGTTTTATTTCAATAAATGTTCAAATGATATGAAATGTAACCTCTTATAAAGATGAACTATAAAAGGAACAGACACCTAAATGTTCATTGATAGGTGGCAGTGCATAAAAAAAAAGATCATCTTAGAAGGAAATCGGCATAGTTAATACATCAAAATTTAAATAAGCATGCATAAAACCAAATAATAAAAATGGCAAATGCTGGTAAAAGCTATCCAACATCCAGCCAGGGTGTTTTGCCTAACAGTGAAATCTCACAGTGCTGCATTGTAATCTAACCTTGACAACTTTGCACTGAAACTACTGTCACTCAAAATGATCACAGATTCAGGTCAAGTAGCACAGTTTAGCTTTGTGTCACCACCTGACTTCTCCTACCCTAGTACTTACCCACAATTACAGTAGGTTAAGCAGTCCCAAAATGACTGCACACACGCTGGAAGTATTATAATGGAAGTTGATGATATTCTTGCCAAATTCCAAATTTGTATTAGTTCTGAACTGGCTACAGGTTTGAAAGCCTTGATGACTCATGCAACATCTGCTTAGAAATTGCAGAATTTAAAACATAGCTCAGGTCAGCTGACCACCAGCTGTTCAGAAAGAAAATACGTCTACTGGAGCTCACAACAGAAACAAGCTTATTTCTAAAAGAGCCATTTTCCCCCACTGTACTCTGTGGAACACGGGGTTCACCCAATTTAAACCCCTGATTATCAGAATCACTACCTCATCACTGAGGCACAGAAAGAGCTGACTATTATCGCAAGTATGTGTTCTATTTAATCCATGGTGCTGCTTAGGTTTCGCTGTATTCTTTCATCTGCATCCCTGGTGGTGTTCAACTGTGTGAGAGCAACAAAAGAGCATAAAAGCAGAACTCGAATGGTAAAGTGGGCTCCCTAACAAACATTCAGCTCCTTACAGATTGCCATGCACTTATCCAGCCCTCAAGCAGTGTGTTCTTCCTGCCTGTTTTCATGCTAGAACAACTTCTTCTACCGTTTTGTCAATCTTCACCACAGTCTTTGCTTTACCCTCTGGTCCCATGTTATTTGTTTCCGTTCTGTCATTAGGCTCCTGTTTCGCCTGCTAGGACGTAGCTGTTCTATGTCTATTTTGTTTTTTTGCTGGTTATTGATAACGACAGCTCAAATCTGCAGTAATGACTGAAAAGCAGCTGCGCTCAGTGGTGTGAACACAAGTGTTCGCACAAGCATTCCCTTCCCACACACAGTGGTTAACCCGCCTTTTGTGGCAGTATTGCCAGGTATCAACCTCTGCTAATTTGATCATAACTGAGACTTGATTTGCTGGAGGAGGGGATTGTCCCCATCTATGTGTCTTGTCTCGGCTAAATTCTTCTTATCCCTGGTGGACATAAAGATTGACCCCACCCCTCCTGATTTTTAGGACGCCACTTTGAAGCAGTCTGGATCAACTTTTCTTCAAGCCACTAAGCGTGCACAGTGTGCAAAGTTTCTCTTCAGTGCTGCTTCCAGGTGTGAACACATCCGAAGGTACAAGAGTACTGAAAAGGAAGATTTCTACTCGGTCTGCTTTTCCATGGAAAACAAGCATAAAAAATTATGTTAAAAGAAAATTGTCCAGAGTGGCAATCTGTTTCCAGGGTTTTCTGCAACAACTTTGTCATATTTGTTGTGTATTAATGTTGAGAAGCTGGTTTCATGTTGCCTTTGCAAGATTCAGGCTTTTTGTGAGGTCACTGCACCGGTGAGTTGGTAAACACATTCGTCAGCTGTGGAAATGGACACAGATATGAAAACAGTCAGCAGCATGCAGTCAGTCACATTCTCACAGCTCTGACTGACAGACAGTGCTTGAAGATTGCAGCAAAAACTTGCAAACACATGCAGGAGTCACTTTTGCCTCCATCCCCCGAAATAGCTCATCTTTCCTACTTTGAACTCCCAAACACATTTCACCCACTTCCTGTATTCCTTCGTTTTCCTCGCAGATGTATGTATGTTACAATGTGACTAAAGTGAAACACATGATAGATACTATCATGTGTTTCACTTTACTCACATTGTAACATTTTATTATTACACCGTCTTCTCTGAAGCCATTTGAGAAGTGTGAACATCTCTTTAAATGACTAAAGTGAAGTCATTAACTAATACGAATATACAAGACTAATCAAGTGTTCCTCTGTGGGCTTTCAGGTTTGTGAAACAGGCTCATGGGTGAAACCTCTGAACCTCTAACATGGCCAGAGATGAATCAGTGGAGGAGCAGTTTACAGTTAAGCATTAATGCTCGGCTGCTGGGGAATAATGCAATCTTCATGATTAATCACGCCCCACTGCAATCTTTCCATCTTACATTCCCTCACAACCTCAGCCCCAGCTGGACCTATTAGGGATATCTTCTGGTTGGGCTAATTCTTCAAACACTGACCATCTTTAGACAATGAGGCTGCACATTTTTAAGGTTCAGTGCTTAATGTCAAGAAAAGCTAAGTGTGCAAATAACAAGTTTTGCTTTTTTTTGACCTTCTTAGAAAAAGGAAAAGTTATTTTGAAGCTTTGTTTAGTGCCATTCTTTTCAAGCTCTGGAGGTAGAAAATTAAACAGTTTGGTTTGACCTGTCCTAATCATGAGACAACTTGAAGAGGACATGTGTGACTTTAGTTTGGTGCAATTCACTGCTGACTGATGGCGCTCGCTGAAATGAGAAAGTGATTGACGCTGGAGGTACTTCATTAATATGGCACATTCTAGATGAGCCTTTAACATAAATATAAGCCGTGTGCCTCCGTAGAAGCTGAGGCTTCTAAGCATCAGTTAAAGATCAGAATCGACTCAAATTCTCAGAGTCGACTGTTAATTTTTCCAAATTATATGCATTGCATATATCCATTTTTTTCTTATTCAACTGGCGGCCCAAGGGCCAGAACCAGCCCATCAGTCATTTTGGACCAGCCCACTGCCCATTTACCTCCATACCTAAATTAAAGAAGCTGTGACTAAATGTAAGCACGGCATGTAATTTACACTCCTTACAGGTGGTGGCGGTAATGCACCATATTGTTGATTACCAACTGCCATTAAACTCAAGAAGAAAAAGAAGAAGTTTTACACTGTTGGCGGGAGGGTTTGTATATTTTGCTGCCAATGGATTTTCATTTAGGAATCAGAAAACAAAAATTGTCCAGACAGCAGCTTCTGATGAAAACATGTTGCATTCAAAAGAGAAGAGACGTCAGGCGGACAGCAAAAATAGAAAATTTAACAACAACTGGACGGATAAGTATGCACATATAAAAAATGCTTTGTCTTCACTGTAGATTCAATAAGAGTAAGAGTCCCGAGAAATGTGTGGCTCACTGGCAAATAGCCTCATGACAATTTGGCCCATGAAAAAATGTAGTTGAATGCCCCTGATTTAAACTGTACCTGAAAGTACCATAGCTCCTTGAGACCAATGGGAGCTTCGGTGCTCCTGGAGCATAGCTAATTTAAATGCTCATCGAATTGCAACCACAAAAGATAGAGCAATTATTCTTTTTGCATATGAAACCAGAGGATTTACACTTGCAGCTCTACCATCCAAACTGGATTCTCACCAGTATGCCTATAGGGCAAATAGGTCAACAGATGATGCCATCTGCACTGCACTCCACACCACCTTGCCACACCTAAAATGAAATACACCTGTTTTTGGACTACAGTTCTACTTTTAATACCATCCTCCCTAGCAGACTGTTTTCCAAGATGTCCAATCTTGGCTTCCAGAACAACATCTGCCAGTGGATTCAAGACTTCCTCACAGATCCACCACAGTCAGTCAGGATGGGACCCCATCACTCCACCACCCTCTCGCTCAGCACTGGGCCTGTGTACTCAGCCCCGTTCTCTTCTCTCTGTACACACTGAACACCAAAAAGACAAAAGAACTGATCATTGACTTCATGAAACAGCAGGACCAACCAGCCACTTCTCATAAATGGGGACAGAGTGAAGTGAGTCTCCAGCTTCAGGTTCTTGGTCACACACAGTTCTGAAGACCTCACGTGGACAATAACCATACACAGTGACTTTATTTCCTGAGAACACTGAGGAAACTTGGTCTGTCACTACCACTGGGAATGTCCTGACCCATGGGATCCTCACATGGTACAACAGCAGCTCAGCAGCTAACAAGAAGGCAATACAATGAGCCATAAAGACTGCGGTGCATACTGTGTGTGTGTGTGTGTGTGTTGCCTAGGCTGCTGGGGGGTCACATGATGCACAGTGTTTCTTTTAGTTCACTTCTTTTTACTCTGTTTGTACCCCACTCTGCATTTAATCATTAGTAATTATTACGGTAATCTCTGGCTCTCTTCCACAGCATGCCTTTTGTCTTGTCTCGCTCCATGACCCCCAACTAGTTGAGGCAGATGACGCCCCCCCCCCCCCCCCCCCAAAAACAAAACACCCCACCCCCCCTCTCCTCTCTTCTTTTTTTTTTT
>VOQJ01003469.1:2855-17851 GCA_015052665.1 Apistogramma diplotaenia
GTTTGCAGGTTCTCGCCAGGTACTCTGGCTACCTCCCACACTCCAAAGATTGGTATTGGAGTTCCACTGACTGCAGGTTTCCTGGCCAAATCCAATTTCCAACTTTTTTCCAAGTGACCTGACAATTCTTGGTTATTGCAGTTTTATTTCTAAGAAAACAAAAAGTAAACTTTTCTTCATTGTAAAATATTTTCATAATGAAATGAATTATTATCTCCAAAAACTTCCCCCAGCATTAAATTCTCACTTTAACCACTGAAGACAAAGTGCTCTGCTACTGGAGGGAGCTTGCTGGACTATTAACTGACATATTTTATCTTACCAAACAAAAGCAAGTGCAGCAGATTACTATATTTTTGTGGCTGACGATGAGCTCTAGGTGTCTTTCGCTTTACCCATTTTTCATTAGTTAGCTTCTCTGAAATGGCCATGTTCAGCTGGGTGAAGGGAAATTAAGTGATTTAGGTTTACTGTTATAAATGTTTTTGTGATGGACCTAAATATCCATGGTGGTTTACATGGTAGCAAACTGTCTTCACTCATAGTTAGGAGCTTCCATGCTACTGACATTAGTGTGGTTGTCATTGTGCATGACAGTCCTCATGCACCGCTGTGTGTGTTGCAAGAAAATGAATGGATGAAAAAGGAAAATTAATTAAGCAACTTAGTGTGTATGGTTGCACAAACACACAACATTAGGACACAATACTGTCAAGAAAAGCAAAAGACAAACTTAAATGGACAACAGCTCAAATGAAATGCAGGGATTTTTCCTATCCTGGTAATAGTCTACAGTTGCGTCTATCTCAAAACAACCACAGGACAGAAAACTATAGTTTGAGGTCAAACTTTTTTGCTGATATAAACTTCTGTCTTGGCCTCTGATCACAGCAGTAGGTCCCAAGTGTATCTGTGTTTGTGCATTTGTGTTTGCAAAACAAAAACATAATGGAATTAGCATATAATATCTGTATCCCTATGTTTGTGTGCGCTTTATGGATCTGTCTGGGAGTAATGCAGGAGACAGTGGTCACCATTTGTTTTCTGCTTTAACTCCTTTTCTAATTAGAACAGTACTTCACCTTGGGAATACTTCAGCACTGCAGTTCAGCGTGCACACCAGATCGCAGAGTGGATGTGTGCCTGAGAAAGTGTGTGGGATGTGTGTTTGGGGTAAAAGCCAACAAAAGTAGAAAAACAGCAGCATCGGGGCCTCTGATTTAGGCTGTCTTCTAATCATGTTCCTGCCATTTTTCCTCCTTAATGTATTTTACCATCCCAGTCTTTCTCCCTCTCTCTCTGACTCAACTTCTCCTCCATTGGGTATAATCTTTTTTTCTCATTATGATGATGAGGCATCTTCTAAAAAGAACTGTGATGTAGTTTTCATATGTATATATATGACTTTGCTTGTGATTTGATAAACTGGTTTGATTTATGATATAAAATCCTTCCACGTGTTGTCAGTGCTAATTAGACTATGAATATGTTCAACTGATGCTGACGCATTATGTGCTCACCGATGTTTGTCCTTACAATGATGATTCCTTTCCTGCACATCGGTATACAGTTCACGTCCTTTAGATGGAGAGAAATGATTGGATTTTGCATCCGACAGATGCCTTCGGATTTAACGTCTTTTTTTTTTCTTTTTAGAAATGCAGATTTAGTTTTAATTGCCATCCGTGCCGATGCTCTCAGAGCACATCAAAGACAGAAACTCCACTTTATTTCTGTTTTTGAATAATAGCTCAATATGGAATTATGTGTTAATCATTTATTCCTCACCACGTAGACAGATATTCAAAGAAAAAATAATAATAAGCCCATTAGGTGCAAGCGTATCCACTTGCTGCTTTCAGCTTTTGCTGGATGATGTAATATCAGTCATGTCTCTGTGTTTTATGTAGGGATGCCATGACACCAGAAATGTTGTAGCCAGTACCAAGAATTACATAATTCTTCACACCGAATTCAATACCAAAACAAAATGTTTACACTGTGTACCTAAACATGAAATCATTTTAAATCACCAACATGGTGACAGACTGTTTATTTAAAATGCTAATCTTTTATTTTGTTGACAGGATACAGACTGAAGCATTAGCATGATTGCGGAGTAGCCTAATAACGTTCCTGTGCTACGCTAGCTTAAGCTTTTATATGATGTTAGCCGTTGCTAACATTTGAGCTTTTTTAGCTTGTGGAATATAGTGGAATATAGGTTTTGGTTTAAAAATGTATCGTAAGCATTGGTTCTGGTAACATCCCCTTTTTCACTGGTGTCAAGCTTAATTATGGTTAGCATACATTTCAAGAAGAATATCATCATTATCAAGAATATCATACAGTCATAAGGGTTTTAGGCACTTCAGCTGCTTTGACTTTATATAGTCTATGTTTATTTGCATGATTTGAATTCACACAATATATGTTTGGACCTTAACCTGCTCTTGCACGTGGTTTGAGCACGTGTCCATGCTGGTGATCCTGCTCAACTGTGTAACTCTGGGGATGTTTCAGCCCTGCGAGGACGTTACCTGTCAGTCAGAGTGGTGTCGCATCTTACAGGTCAGTGCTGCACTCTGGGCCTACTATCGCATGCTAAACTGGGTGACCTTCACACCAGACATTCACAGTGTGTACCGAGTGAATATTGATTACCTTACTGACATCACTACAAAATCAAGCTACTTGTTTTTATTTTTACTTTTAATAAACCATCTCAATCAACATTTTAATAATTAAACTTATGCAAGTATAACGTGTAAATACATGCTTATAAAAAAAGTTATACACGTATTTTCCCCTTTTCACTCTCGTATGTTTCTATATGCTTTCACTTTAATGCAGTGCTGATTCCTGGCACATTGAGGTTCCCATTATAGTCAAAGAGACATTCTTTTTGCTGTAATGGATGTCTAATTAATTGAGACATAGCCGTAAACATGCCAAGCCTGAGTTGTTCCCTGCTGGGATAAAACTAACTGATAAAAGGATTCTTTTGTCAGAAACCTCCTCTAGCATTTCCACTGTTTTTTTTTCAAAATGTTTGATAAAGAGACTGAAAAAGGAGCTGATCGTTTTCACTTTGCAAAAAGTCTATTTCCTCTGCTCTTTATTGTTGTCGAACCATATTTCATGTCTTGCTACCAGGTGCTGGATGACTGCATCTTTGCTTTCTTTGCGGTGGAAATGGTTATCAAGATGGTGGCCCTGGGAATTTTTGGCTCCAAGTGTTACTTTGATGACAAGTGGAATCAGCTTGACTTTGTCATTGTCATGGCAGGGTTGGTATCCCACTGTGCCTTTTGCTCATCTCCACTAATTGCTCATTTATCTCTATCACCAGCAGATTAAATATTAATCTGCTTAAAAAAACATTTTATTTCTTCCTCCTATACTTTAAAATAGGGCAGTTTATAACTCAAAGATGGGCTGTACTGGTGAATCTAAGTATGTCTGTAGGGTTATTTGCATATCTGTGTATTTGTTTTCACAATGTTCTTCCATTGTCCCAATAGATGTGCTCTTTATGTCTGTGTATTTGTATCTGTCTGTTACTGCTTTACTTCCTTTGGGGGTTAATGTGCATAAAACACAAGATAAAACTATTGTCCCCTACACATAGCTGCTTTCAGTTAAAGCCGACAGTGTTAATTAGCAACTTACCTTGATTGGCTTAAAGTTGTCCTAATCTGGATCCTGTAGATGAGTACATGTCACCCTAGTTTTACTGTCTCCTTATTGTTTACAGTGAATTTTACAATTTATATTAAAGTCTCAGTGCCAACTTTTACTGCTCCAAATGAACAAGCACTTGTTAAAGTCCCATTCTTCCGCACAGAGCTGTAGTTCATCTGGTGGTTCCCTGCACTCGATTTGAAATCCTATTAAGCGGTGGCACCAATCTACGGCCTTGTGTTTGTCTCGCATTGATTGTGTAGACTCTTTTAAAAAGCAACTGACAACATTTTTATTCCAAGAAGCTTTTAGTAATGTTTGTAGTCAGTACCAAGAATTAGTAAGTAATACACTATCCATTCACTCAATAAAATGTATATGGTAAATGGACTATTTCTTATATACATACTGCTTTTCTACTCTAGCTGAGCCCCCAAAGCCCATTTCTGTGAGGTTGTCTATCAATTGGAGATTACTGGGAGAAGTGGTCTCCTTTACCCTGAGGACCAGTCTGAAAAAAACATGTTTATTACCATTTATTACCATCATTATTTCCCACTGTCTACTCATTATGTTTGCATTCTGCATCATAGATTGCACAAAAGAAAAAGTGCTCCTATGCAATTAAATGCCAAATGCACAGTAATTATGTGGGTCGCTTCCATTACAACCTCTATTAGATTATTAATGTTTTTATTTTTCTGGTTTTTGCTATTTTGTGTAGATATATCTATGTTTGTTGTGTGTGTGTGTGTGTGTGTGCGTGTGTGTGGTTACCATTTTGTTTTACAATGTCTGTGAAGTAAAGCCTCCTCCCGCTCCCTCCCTGTTCCTCTGTACCTTCAGGATGTTGGAGTATTCTCTGGATGGCCACAATGCCAGCCTGTCAGCTATCCGTACTGTCCGAGTACTCAGGCCACTGCGGGCTATCAACAGAGTACCGAGTAAGCCGATTTCTCATCTACTCATATATCCAGATGTGTTTTTTAAAACGTTTTTATGGTATTTTACCAATGATTAATGTGAAGCTGTACAATTCTATCTGTTTGATATTTTTCACTTTGGACTAAGCAAGACAGAGCAGTGTTTTGCTGTGTGTATTCTCAGCACTGCATGGTAAATTGACCGATGGTCAAGGTTTTGGCTTTCATCTTACTTTGTGCCAGGGAGAACTTGCACGTAGTTTGTCAATTTCCTAAAAGCTCTGTGAAAGAAATACTGTAACTGTAACTCTCTTTCCGAGCTGTGTGAAATGTGTGGGGCCGTGTCATCTGCTGGTGTTGGTGCTGGTTTTTACTCCAGTCTCAAGTCCACAGAGCTGTCTGCTGATTTTAAAACACTTTGTGATTCCATCAGCTGTAACAAGCTTTCCTTTTCCACCGAGCACCTGCCCGCAGTGCCAAAACTGCTACCACATGGTTTGCTGACAGGTTGTTGGTGTGCTTGATTGGCCAGCCAGCTCAGCTGACCACAAACCTGGACAGAATCTGTAGGATTTGTCAAGAGGAACAAGAATCCACTAGCTAAAAGATGTGTGTGCATTTGAATTGGATCTGATCAATTAACAGGCTCACATTAATGAGTGAGTTGTTAGCATGTGACAAAGGTCCTCCCACACTGTTTCTAGCCCACAGTGTTGATGAGCGGCTGTTTTTCTCTTTGTCACCACAGACAGTCTTAGACACGGGGTCAGCACATTAACCTGAACCTTATCACTAAGCTAACAGTAGCTCAGGGGAAAAACAGCTGTGCACAAGGTGAAGTAAAACTTTATTATTATTATTGCAACAAGATTTCACTTGCTCCCTGAAGGTGAGCTGATAGATGGAGGTAGATAGGAAGAAGACGGAAGGAGAGAATGTCAGGGATGATGTAATGAGTGGTATTACTTAGGGCTCAAAACTCAAGGTCGGTGATCTTGTATTTTTCTTGCCCCCAAGGCATAAACATGCCTGAAAGGCCATGCTCATATGCTTGCAGGTACACACAACTAGATACCCCTGAAGGATGTTGACTGTCAATCTGTTTTCTTCTTTTTTTCATTTTCTTTCGGCCACCTCTTCTTCAAGTCAGGTGGCCACAACAAATATTTACTTTCAGGCTCATTAGAATTGTGAAAACCCTTTATTTGCCTTATGTGCAGCATATACATGTACGATTGTATGCGCCAGTAAATCGCTGCACCTGTTTCCCAAAAACATGAAGAAATCAGGAGCAAGTCCAAAGTTTTCCACAGTACTGGATACCGTGTGATGATATTTTTACATTTTAAACATTTTTATTTTAAAAGAAATGAAACAGGATTATTAAAGTAAGACAACAGGTTCACAATGAGATATAAGGTAGCCTTAGTTTACTGAGTTACCTGGATGAATGACTATGGTTAGTAATGTAATCACAACCTTTATCTGAGTGTGGCTGATTTATTTATAAATTTGTTATGCACAGTTAATTATAAGGAGAGAAAAAACAAAAATTATCTTATTTTGCTTTTGCACATTTCAGTAATAACTTCATGGACAGCTGAGCGTGAATGGATATAAAGTGCTTTGATAATCTGTATAAAAACAGTAGTTTCGGCCCCTTCTAATAATTGAAAACCACCAAACAGAGCGTTTGTCTCTTTTGTTTTCCACTGATGATGATGATGCTGATGATGATAATAATAATGGCTTCAGGTCCCATTTTCTCACGCTGCTGCACAGCACAAACAGTTTGGTCTTGGGAAGGAGATTTAATTTTAATTATCACTGCAGCTGTAAAAAATTGGTAACTCTGTGCCACAGAAAGAATAATAATATCATACCACGGCATATGTGATCAATGTGACAGAGCTGTGATATATGGAGGAGGAGGCAGGGGACATTGTGAGGACCTTGGGGACTGGATCCCTGATGCTGCAGACGCTAAGCATATCTGACATGGGAGATGGATGCTGAATGCATGTGGTTAGATAATACTGGCCACAAGGAAGCTGCGAGTTCAAATCCCAGAGGATGAAATGATGTCAATCTGTCACTTTCAGTATTGTCATCTGTTGTAATTATACCGGGTGCGAGGATGAAGTTGCTGGATCCAAAAACACAAGATTAATAGAGCTTGTCAAGGTGTACTCTGACCACAGGAGCAGTAAAAGGCTGCCTCAGACGGGTTATATATTATGTCTATCGTGTATGTCGGGTGATGTTAGTCAATAATTTCTCATCTTTGCCGTTTGTGTCCCACTGTGTAGGTATGAGGATCTTGGTGACACTGCTGCTGGACACCCTGCCGATGCTGGGAAACGTTCTTCTCCTCTGCTTCTTCGTCTTCTTCATCTTTGGCATTGTGGGAGTCCAGTTGTGGGAGGGACTACTGCGCAATCGCTGCTTCCTAGGAGAGGACATTGGAGCGTAAGGAATTCCGCCTTGTGATATAGGAATACTGGAATCTTTTGGTCTCATGTGTCAAATCTGGATTTGATTTTTGGAACGCCAGTTTTTGGTGAAAGTGGGATCCAAATGAAAATCTTTTTCCTTGAGTATAAATTAAAGCCTGACTGATGATGTTTTTCAGACCAATACTGATGTTTAGTGATGTAAAAAAACAATATATTTTTTTCTTTCAGACCAACAGAACATATCCAGAGTTCCCTCACATTTGTTTGTTCTTTTCTTTCTCAGCTGTTCCTGCTTGTTCCCTTTTTTAGTCCCGTCATAGTTTGTGTCGTATGTACCCCGCTAAGGGATGTGAGGCTATAACCACAGAGTGGCCTCTCTGAGAGAAGCGAGAAGAGAAGTAGAGCAATAAAAATGTAGTATCAATAAAAAAAAGTCAATGTACTAGGTCCTGTACTCAGAGGCAAAGAAATAAAATACACCATCTTTTTAAATGTGGCTAAAAATGCAGTATACTTTTTCTAGAAAAATCCCCCAAAGTCCCTCAAAAGAAAGGATTAAAAATGAGCACATGGGATAATTGAAGATAACAACTCTAAAAAGACCTCGAACTCATCAGCACAATGGAAAATGAATTCAGGAGAGGTTTTTAACTTTGTGGGATGAGGTGATAAAGCTACTTTCCCTTATTCACAAAGGATCGCTGCAGTGGGTAACTCCACATAGCTGATTTGGCAGACTTTTATGCCGGATGGCGTAAAGTCTGAGGGATTTGTGCTTCCTCCCGGGATCAAACCAGGGATCTTTTGCTTGTTATGCAAATGTGTAAACCGCTGCACCATAAAATTCCCGAATAAGTGTAAAACTCATCTTGCTCAGTACAGATTGTAGGAAACGGCAGACCACAGATACTGACCTGAAACTAGGAAAAAAATGCAGCTTCTGCCGATGTGAGACAGAAAACAGCTCAGCACTGACAGACCCACAGCCCAGAGAGAACACAGTGTTCACTTTGTTATCAAAGGCAGGAGGGGAAAAGGCTGCGTTCCCTTCTTTACTGAATGTATTGTGGGAATACTGGATGAACCTATTCTTCTACGTTTAGCTTCTCTTGTCTTGTGATGTAACGAGATCTGATGCAAAAACAGTAGACAAGCTTACCCCCTCCAAAATCAAGCACACACACACACCTACACACACACACAACACACACAGCCAAAATAATGCTCAGTCACCATTTTAGCCGTGGGGAGTGATTTTATGCAAGAGAGAAATAATAAAAGTTGCTTCAGTGTCCGCATCCTCAGAACGCCAAAAGATGCATGAATTAATTGTGCTTTTGATATAATGGCACAAATTGTCCCAGCGTTCACGTTGCTTTGAGTGGATGAGAAAGACCGATGAAAAAGTTTAATATTTTATAGCCGAGGATGCCATGTATCCTTTCAGAGAATGAATCTGTTCCAGGACAAAATGAAACACTGCCATCTGAAATAGCACACATGAACACGTAGAGACTCTTGCTTTAGATGTCAGTTTGTTTGTTTTTTTTGTTTTTTTGTAGCGTCATTTTGTGTTTTTTGTCTTTCATTTGCTATTTTAAGGCATTTCTTATTATATACAGTGCTGTGAAAATGTATTTACCCACTTCCTGATGTCTTTTTGTCTTTGCCATATTCGTCACACTCACTGTACATGCTCCAGCTCATCAAACAAATTTGAATAATAGACAATGATAACCTGAATAAATACTAATAAATAGTTTTTAAATGATAATTTCATTTATTAAGGGGAAAAAATTATCCAAACATGGGAATGTAAAGGTGGCAAATGTGCAAAAAACAAAGAAATCCATACTTTTTCATGGCACTGTAGCTTTTGGTTGGCAACCAAGTCACACCAACAACAACAAAAAGATCTCAGGAATTATGGGAATAGATGTCTCCCTCTTCCTGAACTGGTCCTTCCCCATTAGACCTTCTGGCATAAAGATCACTTCACACAGTCACTGCTGTGCAGAGCTCTGCAATTTAAAGGGAGGAGTATAAATAAAATTGGTAATCTGTGGGATGCACTCAGCACTCTCTACCATGAGTAGGAAACAGCTATCACCTTGGATACCAATAAATGGCTGACTGGAAGAAATATCCTGTATAATAGTGGATGTTATTTTTTTAATTAAAGCATTCAAAGAGTAATGGCAACTTGAAAGAATAAAAAAAAGAATATGAATGAATATGAGCTTAAGAAACATCTAAACAGATTTTCTGTTTACCCTCTTTCAAGTGCTGAACACTAGAACAGACAAGCCGTTTAAGAGACCGATTGTTTATCTCCTCCCTCCGCTCCCCTGCAGCACCAAACCAGGGTTCAGGTGGCTGCTGATTTGGTGGCTGCTACGTGCAGATGCAGAAACAAAGGCAGAAAGTGGACAACTTGTTTA
This sequence comes from Apistogramma diplotaenia, assembly GCA_015052665.1. Taxonomy (NCBI): domain Eukaryota; kingdom Metazoa; phylum Chordata; class Actinopteri; order Cichliformes; family Cichlidae; genus Apistogramma; species Apistogramma diplotaenia. The sequence goes on from VOQJ01003469.1 coordinate 12,360, forward strand.
GAGGCCCTAGAAGAGCGAGCCGAACTGCAATCCATTATATGAAACTGGTCAGAATAGGAGAAAAGCCACCAACTTTCTGATGGGAGCAGCTGGACCCTGTTCAAACTGAAGGGACCTTGCTAAGTTATTTTGAGAGTTCCTACAAAACAACAGAAGCACATTTGAAATAACGGAGAGGAATCTTCATCTAAAGAGAGACTTCTCAGGAACTTGTGTAGATGTGTTTTTTTATTGGCTGCAGTCATGATTTGATTTTTCGGCCATTAAGCAATTACGAGACAGAGTTCATCAATCCCTTAATCACACTATTCAGATGATTTGCTCATTAGAATGGAAATCTCTGACTGCTTTGGAAGAACACTAACTCTAATCTGTAGGGCATTTATGTTTGCCCACATGGGTGTGCTCTCACTGATCTGAGTTATTCTTTTTCTATCCAGAATGTACAACCGGTCTTTAAATCCGTACTACATGTCTGAGGACGGTGAAGACAACCCATTCATCTGCTCAGCTCCCCGCGAAAACGGGATGCGGCGCTGCTACGATGTGCCACACTACACTCAGGACGGGGCCGAGTGCACACTGTCAGCTTCTGACCTAAGTTCACCTCTGATTGGATCGTCCCTTGCCAGTGTTAACGCCTGTGTTAACTGGAATCAGTACTACAACGTCTGCCGCCCAGGGGAACTCAACCCTCACAAGGGAGCTGTCAACTTTGACAATATTGGCTATGCTTGGATAGCCATATTCCAGGTAATGAGCTGCCAATGTGTAAATTTGTTTGCAGAAGGTAAAGAACAGAAAACAGTCCCCAAAGTGCTTGCTATATTAATGTTTCCCATAGTTTTTCAGACATTGTTAGTGAGGACATTAAAGAGAATTCAGGTATAAGGCATTTCCACATTGGCTTTCCTTTTCAGGTCCAGACCACACATGGTATAAAACACAGGTGCTGCTTCAGGTTTTGGAAGAATGTAGCCAACGCTTAAGTGCCTTAAACCTGCATTCTGCCTGAAAGCCACCAGATGGCGAAAGCTGCGATTATAGATATACCTCTGTAAACCCTTCACTGCTGAGTTTATGGGCTCAGTCATTCATTATAGGTCATATTGAATTTAATATTGTTTGTTTAGCAAATCTTACTCACACCATGTTTCGAAATGGAGAATTGTGTATGTTATGAAACTGCAAGGTCATTGGCTAGCTAGTTGTTAGTCACAATGAGCATGTAGACTCAGAGCTAGACCTGCCCTTCCTCGTCACGAATGGGTTATGGGAATGGGTTGCCAAAAAGGCAAGTTCATGAAAGATATCAAGCTGGTCATATTGTTTATTTTAATAGAAATTTGAAATTCATCCTTGTAGAAACTTGTCTTAAGCTGTCATAGGGTATGTATCTCAACTGTAAAGCTTCTTCATTTCCACATACCAGGTTCTAAAAATGTACCCCTCTTTTCCCCTCTTGCTGGTATCGGCTCCCGAGAAGACTGGCAGGCTTTTCCCTATCAGTCTTTGTGCTACACTGTCTGTACTGTTGTGATACGAATATCAGCTCTTAGAGTAGAGTGGCTAAGTGCTAGTAGATACTGTATTTGTGTCTGTGTGACTAATGTGCTTTGACTTACATGACATGACTTTCTTAAACAAAGACTTACCTTCACATTACTTCAAATAGCACAAATGCTGAACACATACAGACAGATAGACTAATAGCAGACTACTAATCCCTCGTTGGCACTCACAGCTTTTCTTTGTGCCTGTGTGTGTGTGTGTGTGGACTCAGCTCACGTTGGGAGGGTTAAAAGATTTTGCTGATTTTTCTTCCCTTCTAGGATGGTTTCATAAGCAGCACATTGAGTCTTAAATAAGATTAGCTTTTTATCGAGATAAATGATGTGTGTATGTCTCATAAACTCACTGTGTGGCCACAGAGCTCCATTTTTTTTTCACACATGTGCAAGGTGTAGGGGTTCTATAACAGACAAGCAGAAGTTTCAATCATTCTTGCAAAGTGTGATTTGCAAAGAGACTCATTTCAACTGTTTGCATTTGTGACCTTACTTGTTCAGTCCTTATTTCATGACCATAGGTGATAATTGGGACATAGATGGACCAGTACAGTGAAAGCTTCGTCTTTCAGCTCAGCTCTCTTTACTACAAGTCTGGTATAACCTCAGATTACTGCTGATGCCAGACCAATCCTCCAGTTCTGCTTGTTCTCCACCTTCCCATCACTTATGAATAAGATTCCAACATACTCAAACTCCCTTGCTTGGTGCAGCATTTGTCCCCCAACCCATAAGGCGCATTTGTTTTACTCTGCAAATCTTGTTACAGGGAAGGAAGCAACCCTGTTAATTTTCTAAGCTCAGCAACAGACTTTTGCAGTATGAGAGTTAATAAACATGAAATGACTCAGCTCTGTGGCATCATGGATCACAAGTTAAAAAATTGTGATTGAGGTAGTGCATGACAGTCAGGTCAGGGTTGTTAGGTTTGATACCCACAGAGGCTAAAAATAGACAGACAAATCGTACACGATTATTCTGCAGTAACAGAACGAGAGCAAAACTAAGAGACTCGAGACAGGAAAAGAAAAGTGATGGCACCTTAAGGCAACTGTTTGTTGTGATTTGGGTTGTCTTCACCTTCCTATGTAAATAAAATTCAGTTGAATTGAGAGAAACTGTCTAAACAAACATTAGTAGTATTACAAGTAGCAGTATGTAATGATACACCTGTGAGATGGTTCTGAATAATTTTTTTTCTGTAATGGTTAAAATTCTATTTGTGAGGAAATTCACGAGGTCATTACTAGTTAAAATTAAAGGAATACTTGGGTCAACAGAGCTCAGACTCTGTCAACCTGGCTACAGTGCTGAAAAAAAGCCTGCGGTTATTATTTTCTTCAATCAGTGGTGAATAATAATGATGACCTAGCTTTACAGAAAGCTCTTTTAAAATAAAGCAACAAACTCCTTTTCCAGGTTAAATGAAGTTCTTCCAAATTTCCTCTCCAGCTAACTCTGCTTTAAGACGTGTATTTGTGAGTTGCTCAAGCACTTCTGATTTGAGGATTTATTTATGAGAGGAGCCACAATATCCAGAGTCGTATACAGTGAGGATGTAAAACTACTGATGAGATAATCGACCTCTGTGGGAGCAGTTTAGGCAGCTGCTGTACACTGTGTTGGCGCATGGCATTGAAGAAGACAATAATGGAGGAAGTATATCCTTAAACTTAGTTACAGTACTTTTAGAAAGACTTCTACTGTAATGAAATTTATTCCCCATTGCTGTGTAATGCAATATTGTGAATTTAAACATTATTAAGCAATGATCAGAAAGAAGAGGGTTTTCACGGAATACAGTTAAGTGCAATTTCTATGCAATATGTCAGAATGAGATCCAGAGTGTGATTAAAGTGGTAGGTGGGCTCATTTACTTTTTGAGAGAAGCCAATCAACTCTAATAATAGATTAAATGCAGTGCTGAGGCTGTCATTTTTGGCATCTACATGGATGTTAAAATCACCCACTATAATTATTTTATCTGAACTGAGCACTAAATCAGATAAAAAAAAAAATCTGAGAAATCAGACAGAAATTCTGAGTACAGGCCAAGTGGATGATACACAACAAAAGATAAAACAGTTTTTTTTTTTTAGTTTTTCAATTAGGGTGGACAAGGATAAGAGTCAGGCTTTTAAATGAATTAAAATTATTTCTGGGTCTTTGGTTAACTAATAAGCTGGAGTGGAAGATTGCTGCTACTCCTCCTCCTCGACCTGTGGTTCAAGGATTCTCACAGTTAGTGTGACTAGGGGGTGTTTAGTCATTTAAACATATTCATCCTTCTATAACCAGGTTTCTGTAAGGCAGAATAAATCAATATTATTATTAAATCATTTACTAGCAGGGACTTAGAAGAGAGAGCCCTAATGTTTACTAATCCACATTAATTTGTAACAAATGTACTTTTTGGTGGATTTGAGGATGCATTATTGTTTTCTCTTTGTGAGTTTTTTTGCTTCATTCATTTTTTGCTGGGTTTTGGTTTGTCTTTTGGTGGTTTGGGAGCAGGCACCTTCTCAGTGGGGGGTGGAAATTTGGGGGCATGACAGGAGGAGAGAAGGTGCAGAAAGGCTACACTTCCTCCTCACTACCTATGGGACTCTATGAGACATTGCACCACCCTACAATCATATGTGCCACTGAGGTCACACAATCCAAGTTGTCAAAAGGCCTAAGAAGGGATATCAAGAATGTATTGTACTGTAGGTGGCTAATAGGTGGTGTTGTGAGCTTCAGTTCAACAATGGCCATTCACAGTGGATGTATATTACCATTTTTACTCCTCTTTCAAGCAATCTGTCACCTTGATCCAAAATATGAACATTGGGATTCTTGAAAGCCTGCCCTTTCTCCTTAAGGTGCAGCTGTAAAGCTAAATCTTGTCTTGTTGAAGTGTATTTGTAAAGTTTACTAAAGTTATCGTACAAACAAGTCAACTGATTTGGAGGGGATCGGGTGGTATGGAATGACCAATAAGTGGTCTGTTAAATGAAAAACAAGAATGATTATTAAGTCACTCACAAGTGACAGCAGAGATCATGCTTTCTGCTCCACATTCAAGCCATTAAGATGAATTATAGTGCTGGATACTTTGTTAGCTAAGTCTGATTTTAAACATGAGTCAGTAGATGATGAGCTTGGCCCTGGAAGCCACTGGATAATCTGTTTACTTCTGTGCTCTCTCACAGCTACACAGTGTCATAATATCACTCCTTCATGTACATACTAGAGTTGCCTTTTGCAAAATGGCTCAACACTTCCCAAGGATTATAGTTAAGAGCTCAAAGTTAACGTCCATAATGAATTATGAATTCTATGGTGAATTAATCATAAAATTATTAGAAAATAGTTGTGCTTTTAGCATTCTCTACATGTTTCTGGATAAATCAAAGTGCACTTAGAGTTTACAGATATGCATTAGCTTTAATATGAGCTCTTTGGTTAATATTCTGCTGAAGAGAGCAGATTAGTCTCCTCTAGGTGTGTGTATATATGTATACATATGTGTGGTACAAGTGCGTTATACGCACATGTGGTGTCTATATGCATGTGTTGTATGCTTGTGTGCAATTATTTATTCACACAAAGATATGTGTGCAAGTGTTGGCATGTGAGTCTTGTGTGCATAAATTCATGCTACTGTGCTCTGGCAGTTTGTGCTGTGATGATTTAGGCTTTGCTTAGGCTTTTAAATGTTGAGGTGCGAGTCTGTTATCAGCTTGGCTGAGCTGAATCACCGCTTTCAAGTCTTAGCATCTCAACTGCTCATTAGCATAGTGGCTACATGAAAGAATTGTGTCATTCCCCTTACACACACACACACATTTCCTTTAAAATATGTTTTAGGGATACTGCAGACTTTCTTCAGAGGAATGGCAATTAAATTCATAACTGGAGATGTTCTACATCTTACTGTGT
>VOQJ01003469.1:24225-39364 GCA_015052665.1 Apistogramma diplotaenia
TTCATTCCCTTCTTTCCTCTCTCTCCATTTCTCCGTGCCTCCCTCTCCGGGGGGATGTGCGTGTGCATGTGAGTGTGTACGTGTGTGTTTTTATCTTTGTGGTATAAACACAAGGAGCAACTAGAAGAGCCATGGCCTTTTTAGGGCATTAACACACACACACATACACACACGCACACAAAGTGAAGTGTTAAGTACGAGTTCCTCCTCCCTTCGGTAGTCATCATCCCACATGCGCTACACCTCGCCAACTTTATGAGACTACGAGTGTAGCTGCGTGTGCACGGAGAGGTGTATGAATGTAGGAGGCACAGTGTGGAGTTTGTATGTGCGCACAGAGACACGGGAAAAGAGAACAAGGGAGACGATCGATGCTTGTTTTGGCTGTGTTTAGATTTCACTTTAGAAATGGACTGAACGTAAAACTGAGATGTGAGCCGATGCGTACGTACAGTAGTTTTCCACGTGGATCCCATCAGATGAGGTGCTGACCTGTTCCTCATGAATTACACTAAATATTGAAATTCATATGGAGTGCAATTAGCTGGTCCTGCTTTGCAGCACAGAAATGTGGCTCTTTGTTATTTGATCAAAGGCAATTTAAGAACAACAAATGCAGCGTGATCTCTTTCCTAACAGCATGGATGATAAACCACTGAGATTTGCCTGCAGCCTGATCTTTACCACCTTCTTAAGATCTCTGTGCTGAAAGCGTTTACCCATCTGTTTAATTCTCGCAGAGACAGCAGGTTGCTGGTTTCTTTGCTGGGTGCGTGATAGATTTCTGTGTGCATTAAATGTTCATGTATGTCTAAGTTGTATTAATCCTGTTCTTAATTAAAACTCACCGGTGCAGCCTGTATATGAACATACACTGAGTCCACGTGGTTAAATGTTGATTTTTACAGGGCTGTAGAAGTTATTATAATCAAGGTTTTTCCTGTGCGCTGCCTTGCATAAAGAGGCTGTGTGTGCTTGTAGGTCTGCGAGTCTCTCTCTTTGATTTGCTTTTTTCCCCCTCCTGTTCTAAGGGCAAGGTCGTATGCAGAGCGGCACTCGAAATGCCTCCTTGTTGGTACTGACAGCATTAAATTTTGATCAATGACCTCATCTGTCAAATGTAACGGCGGAAGTAGAAAACAATGTCTAAAGCAACAGTCCTGAATTCTAATTTGAGACTATAAAACAAACTGACAGATGCTTAAGAGCTTGTTAGAAGTGGGAAACCTCTCAGCTTCTGATGATCATAGCAGCGCAGAGTTAATCATTGCATGAGCCTGATGACTCAAAGGCACCTTTATGGAAGTTATTAATATAAGGAAGAGTGTTCCTTTTTTTAACTTTTCCAATACAGTCATTTTTTTTCACCTACCCCGGGGGCATGCTCAAGCCCCTATTGTAGCCTTTGGCATATGGGTGGCCCATTCAATCAGGTGAGCTGTAGCAGCACCCGCAGCTCTGTACCCTTGAGCTGGTGTGTTTTGTTTTATCCCCCCATGTCAACCATACTGCGCTGTCCCTTTTCAATACGCCGTAAAGTGATATGTAAAATTAAATTTATAGTTATAGACCACTTTAAAGCCATCTGCAAAATGCTCTTTCAGTTCTCCAGTGTAAAGACAGGAGGCCACAGAGGTAATTAAAAAGCCATTAATCCAGTTTTTTATAATAAAGCACATGTGTCTAGAATTATGTTTGGCTTAGACAAAAGTTTTATTGAAGCTCTTTAAGGCTTTTCATGTGCTGGCTAGTCAGTGAATGAGGTTTTGGTATAACAGCCATAATAGACGTACCATACATACTGTTTCCTGCAGTTGATGAGCTCAGCAAAAAACATGCATTATACTCAGTGCAGTGGCCTTCAAACTGTGTGGCAGGCCACAGTGGTGGGAGATGGAGCCAGTGCAGGTGGAGCAAGTGGTGTGTTGGGCGAAAATCTTGAGTCACCTCATTTCTTCGCTCAAACAGGCAAAGCAACTGAAAGTGATTGAAATATATGCAAACATACAGCGAAAGCTGCTGCACGAGACAAACACCGCGTTTGTACACTTCTAACAAGCATGAAGGTCGGTGTTTGGTATGGCAGCACCGCCTGGAGTCTCGTACGGAAGCTTTCTGCTAATTGTTTCATGCAGTCTTCAGTAATAGTTCTCCAGGCTTCACGTGGGACATCCCAGAGCTTTTGAGATCATTGTCATGCTGAAAAATGAAGCTGTTGCAAGTCAGAGGCTTTCCAGATGCTATTGCATGGTGGATGAAAATCTGACGGCACTTTTCTGCATTCATACTTCAGTCAGTTTTGACAATATCCCCCTGCACCACTGACAGAGCCTCCACAGATTGCTGTTAAACACATGACTTGGTGGTGCTTTTTACCTCAGAACAAGAAGAAGGCTCCTTGCTGGCTTGGGTTGTGTGAAGTTTGTGTTATGCTTGGGGCACGTTTCCTCTCACAGTCCAAAGACATGTTTGTTAGGTTAGTTAGTGATTCTAATTTAAGTGTACAGTAGGTGCTTGTCTGTCTCTCCATGTCAGCCCTGTGATACACTGCCCAGGTCATATCCCGGCCCTTGTCCTAAGACAGCTGTGAGAGGCTCAAGCCCCAAAATATGCTCCGCGACCTCCGAGAACAGGAAACACAACAGAAATTGAACATTTTTGCAGAATGTTGATGAACCAACTAGCACAGGATGTTGATTAACCGCCATCTGCAGTGGTGATGCTATAGATATTAGTCATGCCAGTGATAGCTGTAAATTTGCTCTGTCTGCCATGGGCCTGGGGGTTTGGGCCTACTGCTTGTTGATTCCCACATGTAGAGAATCGCAAGCGGTTTTAATAAGTCCCCCGTCTGTGGTATGAGAACAAAAATCTATCACGAGCTAAAGAGTTTCACAAACTGTGAGGGAGAGCAGAGAGGATTTATGGTTTCAGTCATCTGGGGATCATAAATATTCATTACGTGTGAATTTTGGGATCACACAATGCTTGTTAGCAAAGAATCATGATACTTTAAAAGAGGAAGTAAAACTAAATGTAATAACGGGATCGTAGTTGAAGGGCATTTACAGAATGATGTGAGCCTGTGGTGCAATGTACAATAGAAAGTCCACATTCATATACATTTATGTGGACACACACACACTCTTATTTATTACATTTTTTGGCAGACGTCATGTTTTATGAGAGGTCTTCAGTTAAATCTGTGCTGGATCACTGAGTGTAGTGTGGTTAGTGAAGTAGATATAGCAGTTATAGATTGGCGCTGCTGGGCCCATTTGATTGATTGGGCCTGACTGCAGCTCTGACCTTGACTTATAATTTCTCAGCTCAGGGCACAAAGACTAGAAAGGGTTCACGACTTTGAGGTAATAGAGTGGAGTTATTTAGCTAACTTGCTTCTCCTTTCTTTTGTTTTCCTTCCTGCTGTGTCCTCCGTGCCGACCTCCCTTTCTCTTTTGCTCCCATGCAGCCCGAGGAACTGACCGACGTGCTGGAGATCAGTAACATTGTTTTCACCAGTATGTTTGTGCTGGAGATGGGCTTCATGCTGCTCGCTTTCGGTTTGTTTGGATACATCAGGAACCCGTACAACATCTTTGACAGCATCATCGTTATCATCAGGTAATATTCGTGCTGCTGCTTTATTGTCATCAAAAATGCATGCCATCATGTAAATTTAAGCGGAATGAGACCCAAACCATCTGTAGCAGGCAACTGCTGAGCAGCAGGTAGCATCGATGCATGGACACTCCAGTAGTTTAAGACTTTGCTGTCCGGTTGTTCTCAGTGTGTGGGAGATAATTGGTCAAGCAGATGGTGGGCTGTCAGTCTTGCGAACATTTCGTCTGCTGCGCGTTCTGAAGCTGGTTCGCTTCCTGCCCGCCCTGAGGCGACAACTTGTAGTGCTGATGAAGACCATGGACAATGTGGCCACCTTTTGCATGCTGCTCATGCTTTTCATCTTTACCTTCAGGTACGGACTAACCAGCAAAACACACCTTTTCCAGCCTGTCTTGTCTTTGGAGTGTCTTTCTTAAGATTAAATGCATTATTGTAGTTGCAATACGATCCATGTCTGCAATCTGTTTTTCTCTGCAGTATACTGGGCATGCATCTGTTTGGGTGTAAATTCAGTTTTCGGACAGAGAACGGAGACACCATCCCTGACCGAAAGAACTTTGATAGTCTGCTCTGGGCCATTGTCACTGTGTTCCAGGTTAGTTTCTGACTTGCACTGTGAAACTCTTGAGATTTGCTTACCTAGAAACTGACTCCTGCCTTCCTATTTTTGTGTCACACTGTTCAAACGGTGCTGTTAGTGACACGGTGATGACAAAATGCAAGCTTGCCTGTATCTACAGCTATATATACATACTGTAGACATTATAAGAACCTGTCAGCACCGCCTCCACTTCATAAGAAACCAGCGCATGAGAGAGGCGTGTAGGAATAAGCACATGGCCCAGGGGTTTTTTTTATGAGATTACAAAGTGGATGGTGAACTGAACCCTCCCCATCAATTCACTGGCAATTGATTATCTGAGCCAAGACAGATAAAAAACAAAAACAAAACAGCTTTTAATTAGACTTTATGGATTTTTTAAGTACTTATTCAATCATAAAGAAGGCAACTGTTTATCAGTCTCTCCTGTAATGTACAGGTGTGCTTTCCCTCTAAAATGAGGTGCTTAGTGTGCGTTGTGCAGTATATTTATTAGAAATACACTGGGTATTGTGTCCGTGTTTTTACCTAAATGTCAGCTGTGTGTGTTATCTGGCTATCCCGAACTAAACATGTATGTTGATGCCAAGCTTCTCTTGGTCAAATTCTGTGGAAGTTCATCTTCCATAATCTCTCTTTCACTTTTCCTGCTCTCCCTCCCCGTGGAGATGTTGTTCAATCACACATGGATTGCCCTCTTTTCTATATTGGATACCTCAGCAGAAGAGCTGAACACACAATGAAGTGCAATGTCTCACTTTAGTGCTGAAAAAGCATTTTGCCTTGAACGGACTGTCTTACACTTGCCATTGTTTAGTGGAGGGTAGCTAAAGTACACAAAAATGTATGCATGGCACACATGTGGAACATCCACATTCATGCAGTTAGCATGGTGAAATGCGAGGGCAGGGATGGAGTTTGCAGACGTGCAAACATACTTGGATTTTGCCTGTTAACGTATATAAAACCAGTCTATGAAACCAATTAAAGCAGCTGAGCATTTAATATCTTCCTGTCCATCTTTGCCAATATCTCAGGCTTGTGCCTCTTATCCTCCATTTATAGTTAGCATTCACATTCCCTCTGTGCTCCATTTGTGTTTCTTCTTTAGTCCTTTCTTATTAATGCCTAAATCTCCATGTGATCATTCCATAGATTCTCACCCAGGAAGACTGGAATGTGGTGTTATATAACGGCATGGCTTCTACCTCTCCGTGGGCGGCTCTCTACTTTGTTGCTCTTATGACATTTGGCAACTATGTGCTCTTCAATTTACTGGTGGCCATCTTGGTTGAAGGCTTCCAAGCTGAGGTGAGAATAAGTTGTTTTGAATTCACAGCTGTGTTTGCTGTCACTATTTTCCCGGATGCCACTTGAGGGTTCTGAATAAAACTTAATGTATTGTGCAGCTTTTTTTCCCTGTGATATTAAAGTCAAAACAAAATGGGAAAGAAATACAGAAATATGCACGTGCGTGTTGCAGGGTGATGCTAATCGGTCAGAGTCAGATGATGACAAGAAGTCTGACAACTTTGATGAGGATGAGAAGATAGAACAACTCAGAGATGCCGGTAGGTGAAGTGAAAGAATGTACTCGAGTCAGTTCTTCCTGTTTTGGTTGTATTCATTTCCCTGCTTTTATACAGTAACTGATTGATTGGTCAAACTGTTTTGAATGCAGCTGCAGGAATAAATGAGCAATACGGTGGAATATAATATAGCACTGCATGTAACTCTCCTCCACAGAGCTAAAGATCTCACTGATGATGACAGGTAATGGTCACATTGACCCTCGTGGCTCTATGGCTCCTCCGATAATCATGCGTACAGCAGCCACGCCCATGCCTACTCCTAAGAGCTCTCTTGGACCTGAGTCCATCCTAGGGGATGAGCTCATGTACAGAGAGGGGATACCTCAGTATAGCGAAGTAGGACTGGGTTTTTCTGAGCCAGGTGTCGGTCGTGCAGAGTCCCGACGTGGAAGCTCGACATCAATGGACCCCTATGACCCCCCTTCTCTGGTAAGTTATGTGAATGACTTTGCACAAAGAAAATATTTATTTGACAGTGTCATGCACAGTACATATACAAGAGATTATGCAATAAGCGCACCTCCAGTGGTTTCAAATGGAAGAGCAGCACTAGAACTGATCACATCACCTCAAATGTCTCAGTTCACAGAACTCAATCAGATCCAGTCATACTGTATCACAGTTAATGCTATAAGCTGCATTAATTCCATTAATTCTCACCTGAGTGAGAGAATAGCTGTCATTTAGTCATGCTTTACGGATGTCGTGTGAGTTGTTGAATTGATTGAACACTATTATATCATTATCACGGGCGTATCCACATGTGAGGGAAGGGAGCAGTGGTTTGGGACGGTATCAGATAAGCTCCCAGCAAAGGCTCTGAAGATGGCACGCTACTGTACCTGTGCTGCTATTATATTACATTTTAAAAAAGCCCTTTGCTTGAGAGACTCGTCAGAAATTTTACTGTGGACGAGTTTGAAAATTGCAACTGCTTTAACCGACATTCACGACCGCACGTTACGCTCGCCCCCATTTTCTGTCTCCTCAGAGCCTCTCAAGTCCCGGGCGGTGTTCTCCTCTTCCTCCCCGTGGTTCTGGCAGCTCGTGGGGAAGCCGCCGCTCCAGCTGGAACAGCCTGGGAAGGGCACCGAGCCTCAAAAGGCGAGACACCAGTGGAGAGCGGGAGAGCTTGTTGTCTGGGGAAGGTGGAGAGGACGACGATACCAGGGACGACAAAGTGGAGGCTGGGGGAAACAACAGACTAAAGCCGGGGTCCCTGGAGCTGCTGCAGGCATCTACGCTCTGCCCTTCCATAATAGCAGACTATGGTGACTGCAACGGGAGGACTGTGACCTACAACCCAAACATAAACTCTGACCCTAAAGAAGACTCCTCCCCCGAGGACGACTTAGATGATGATGTGAGTAACATTTTTCACTCTACAGCAAATCTTTCTGGCAGTTCTTAAAGGTCCCCACAATGTCATCACTCAGGCTTGTTTCATTTACTCTGCGGCTTGTTTTGCAATTATGTACATGTGCATGTGCATGGATTTTGAGCCTCTGTGGTTTTGAATTCTTATGCAAATTCCTAATCTGTGCCCTCTGTAACTCTGTTTACACATTTTATTTAATTTTCTTCTCTCAATCTTTCTCTCCTCTCCCAGTTCTCCCCCTGCCCTTTTCTTTCTCTCACTTTTATATATAAATTAGAGTGTGCATTTTGTGTTCACACTGCAAAGCCTGGAGGGATCGTAATTGTCATGCCTTAATCAATTCGTTTAGGCACTAATTGTTTTCTCAGTGGGTACAAAACAACTTGTGTACATACAATCAGCACACTTATATACTTGTGCGTGAAAAAGCTGGAGAGGGCTCGTACCTCCCCGGTGATTTTGGATGACCTCTTACGCGACAGCGTTCATGGTTTTATTGGCTCCAAATTGAGTTCATAATGCCATGAAATCCTCTGAAACAAAAGGCCTCTCCCTGGGCGCAGTGGATAAGTGAGGCTTAATACAGACAGTATATTGATACACGGGTGTGTGTTTGCACAGACACTTGCAAGGGTATGCATTGCATGTGTGCGTATCAGCACCAAGGAGAGCTGTGCAATACGTTCTTGTCGTGGGCGCGCACACGCAGACGGACACGCCCAGATTCACACGTACTCACGTAACTGGCAGCCTGCCAAATAAGCAGTTTCTGAGAGGCCCGACTTTGGGTTGTTTTTAATTAGAATCCTGAAGTACAGAAGCTGCACACCTAAGCTTTCTTCTGTTTGGTTTATTACAAACTTTAATGAGTTTCAAAACACTTTCTATTGAGCTTGTGGACTAGCTAAGCTGGAGGTCTGCCTGTTATGGTCCAATTATCTCCATCTACTTATGCAATGAGCTACATGCTTACTATGCCCCCATAGATTTAAGCGCAGAATGGCTAACATCAGCAACAGCATAGGACCTCTGTTTAAAACCATGCATTGCTTTTCTCTAATGGAGTTTCTGGTGTAATCGTTGATGGGGCACACTGTGTAGATTCTTCATAATGTCATTTTTCTTCCACCGATAAACACTTTGAATTTTTTGACAATGACGTTTTGCACTTGCACACTTTTTCCACCTTCAGGGATTTTTCTGTGATTTTTCTGTTCAAGCTGTTCTTCTGTTGGGCTTTAAGTACATGCAAAGCAACAAGTAATAACATTTCATTGCTCAAATTCTACAGATTGTATATCGCATAGCTTGTGTCATTTATTTTTGGAGAGGAATGCAGCCACCCCTTAGTGGGGTTGCTTCTCAATAGGAAAAACTACACCTGCCAGAATATCGAACCATTTTAATGCTGTAAGCAAATATTTGAATCTTTCTTGGATTTACAAATTTACATTATAATTTGCATGTAAGTGCGCTGCTTATTCAAGCAATGCAGAATGATGAATAAAAATATTTTTTGGAGCCCTAACTCATAAGCCATGAGGAGAACTCGATTTGTGATGGCTAACTTCTTTGTTTTTTCCTTGTTTAGATTTTTTTAATGAGCAGGAACTAGAGCTGGCAGTAACAGTGCTGATTAATATTTTACCATTTCACAAAATAGCACAAATGCATATATGATATCTGTAGTTGCTTTGTTTTTAAATGACAGAGGAAGTAGGTTTGTTGTTGGCGTTAATGACGCTGATGTGTGACCTCTGTTGTCTGCAGGGTTCTTTTTGCCACTGGACCAGGAGAGAGCTGCGTAACATGAAGCCTCGTTGGTGCAAGGAGCACGAAGACTGGACACTGTACCTGTTCTCCCCGGAGAATCCGTAAGACACACACACACACTTGCATTCATTTCCTGGACATTCACCCTAAAGTAATGATTTGCATTTTCAGCATTAGTTTTTGTCCCCAGCGTGTGATTGCAATGACACATACAGTGAGGAAAATAAATATCTGATACACTGCTGATTTTGCAATTTTCCCACCAACAAAGAATGGAGAGCTCTATAATTTGTATCATACACACTTCAACTGTGAGAGACAAAATGCAGAAAAAAGCTTGGTTTGCAACTGGAGGGTTGCTGGTTTGAGTCCCCATCTGCCCCGGGGCAGCTGTGGCTACATTAGTAGCTCACCATCACCAAGTATGATTGAGGTGTGAATGAATAGTGCATGAAATTGTAACGCGTCTTTGGGTGCCTGTTTGCAGTTACAGAGGTCAGACGTTTCCTGTAGTTCTTGACCAAGTTTGCACACTGCAGCAGGGATTTTGGCCCACTCCTCCATACAGATCTGTCGCTGGCCAACATTGACTTTCAGCTCTCTCCAGACGCCTTCTATTGGGTTCAGGTCTGGAGTCTGGCTCGGCCACTCCAGGACCATGAAATGCTTCTTAGGGAGCCACTCCTTAGTTGCCCTGGCTGTGTGTTTTGGGTCACTGTCATGCTGGAAGACCAGCCATGACCCATCTTTAGTGCTCTTACTGAGGGATGGAGGTTGTTGGCTAAAATCTTAGAATACATGACCCCATCCATCCTCCCTTCAATACGGTGCAGTCATTCTGACCCCTTTGCAGAAAAGCACAAAAGTATGATGGTTCCTCCCCCATGCTTCACAGTTGGGACGGTGTTTTCCCTGCTGTACATGTCCCACCAACACAGTTTTTACATACACACAGAGCCATATGAAACATTCAGCCTCTCCTATCAGTTTTTCTATTCACTGCCTTATTCCTCTCTGGTTCTTCTTTTCTTCTTTGTCTTTAAATATATACAGTATGTCTCGTATTTTTTACTGCATTCTCATTGTTAATTATTACAATTGTGTGTGTGTGTGTGTGTGTGTGTGTGTGTTTTTTTTTAGGTTTCGTATGTGGTGCCAGAAAGTGATCTCTCACAGACTATTTGACCACATAGTTCTGGTTTTCATCTTTCTCAACTGTATCACCATTGCTCTGGAAAGACCTGACATAAAAACTGAGAGCACGGTGAGACACACACACACACACACACACACACACACACACAACATTTACTGGGTGTCTACATACAGTCCAGAACAGTTATTTTTTTACTTTCTGTCTCTTATAAATGATACAATCCCTAATTAAGTAAGAGAAACGGGCAAGAGTTGTTCTGTTATGTGTGCTGCTACGTTGCTATTTATACCTGTTATTGTTACCTGTAGAAAATCAAGCTTTGACTTCTTGCTTGGGGTTAGCATACACTGAGCTTTCATCTGGGTATTGGGGTCTTTCATTCCATTGAATACAATCATGGTAAAAAAGATTTATTCTAAGCAATGATATCTGGACATGATACACGGCATGTGGGTTGAAATCTAATGTGCCTCTCCCCTTCAGGAGCGACTGTTTCTGATTGTATCCAACTACATTTTCACTGTGATCTTCCTAGCAGAGATGACCATCAAGGTAAACATCACTGTATTTTTTTCCCCCTTCCTCTAGATTGACATTTTCTCTTTTAATCTAGATCCAAAAATGTTGCAGTTATTGCCTTATTTACAGCTTCATTTGTATTGGAATAATTCTCAGGTTGTAGCTCTTGGTTTCTGCTTTGGGAAGCAGAGCTACCTCCAGTCCAGTTGGAACGTTCTGGATGGTGTTTTGGTGTTTGTGTCTCTGGTCGACATTTTGGTTTCTCTGGCATATATTGGTGGAAACAGGATCCTGGGAATTCTGAGAGTACTCCGCCTGCTACGAACACTTCGCCCACTGAGGTACTTACTGGACTTTATGTTAACTTTTGGCCAAAAGAGCCATAGTTTCATTTTCTGGTACTTGAGTTGAATGTGTTTTGGTTTGTGTGTTCTAGGGTGATCAGTCGAGCCCCGGGATTAAAGCTTGTTGTGGAGACTCTCATCACCTCTCTCAGACCTATCGGGAACATTGTCTTGATTTGCTGCGCCTTTTTCATTATCTTTGGAATCTTGGGGGTCCAGGTAATCACTGTTTCACAGCACAAACACGCCTTAGCTTTTGTGCCTTAAATGCCACAAATTTTATGTAGCTGCACATGTGATTGTAACTTCAATAGCCAATGAATTAGCTGACGTGTGAAAAGAAGCAAGGTGTCCAAGAAGCACTGAGGGAAAACGTGCTAAACTTCATGATAATGCATTCTGCAAAAACTTTCCTTTTTTCTCACATTGCAAGCTAAGTACTTGTAAAGCTGCAGGCTCTGGTGTAATTACCATCACATGTAAATGGCACCCAAATAGCCCTGCAGACATCTCTCTCTCTCTCACACACACACACACACTCTTTTTCTGTTTCTCTCTAGTTGTTCAAAGGGAAGTTCTACCATTGTGACGGTCTGGACACAAGAAACATAACCAACAAATCAGACTGTCTGCAGGCTAACTACCGCTGGATACGAAAAAAGTACAACTTTGACAACCTGATTCAGGTAATGATCAATCAGCTGAAATAAAAGTAGAGTCAGCACAGCAGAATGACACACTGAGCAGAAAAGTCTTGAGCTACAATGAATTTTTTAAAAAATATTTAGCCTCCAAGTTCTTGTTTTAATTTTAAAGAGCTCCTGAGCACTGGTTCTCCAGGCTTTCTGAAGGTCTTTCACAGTTTTTCTTTGAACACTGGCTGATTTTTAAGTGATTTTCGGTTTGCCAGCAGCTTCATTTTTCAGCATGACGATGATCCCAAACACACTGCATTAAAAACATACCTGGATAGAAATAAAACACACAATGGAGCAGATCAACAGGCAGCCAACATCCAAAGAAGCGCTTAGAACGTAAATGAGTAGTTATTCCTATTTTCAACACGTTTCCGGGCAGAACAGTCATATTTTTTTAATTACATTTGATAACTGACTACACTGGAGCTTTAGACACCCGCATTCAGAACTACAGAAGGTTGTTTAAGTAACTAATTAAAAATATACTTTTATCCATTTATATCAGGTTAAAAATGAAAAATCTGAATTAAATTTAAACAAATTCTCACCACTGTTGGGTCCTGTGACACATTTCATAATATTATTATCTTCCTTTAATGCTGTGCATGCACTTCTTGTACTCACACCTTCTACTTATCACAGAGAAACAGAGTTACAGTACATGCTGGCATTATAGTAGATGATATGTTCATAACAAAACTGATAATGCATTTATTGCCTTTTTGTATATTTGTGTTTCCTATCCAGGCTCTAATGTCTTTATTTGTGCTGTCGTGTAAGGATGGCTGGGTCACCATCATGTACGATGGGCTCGATGCTGTGGGAGTGGACCAGCAGGTAATGGTGTGAGAAATTGCTACTCTGTCCTGTGGGATTGTGATAAGGGCCAGATTTCTGTGAAGTACTCTGTATCAGGTACAGAGATCTGGATCCACTACTGAACTTCTTATTGAATATCTACTCCTACTCCTCCGCTCTCCTAGAACATAAAAAATACATTAAAACCCCCAAATAATTCAATATTCAGCAGGTATGATTCCAAGCTCTTAAAAAAGATCATTAAAAAATGACTTGTTTGGTGCTGGTGTCTCATCCATTTGCCTGAGGATGAGCACACGAGCTAAATTTGGCTGATTTGGTGCTTTTTTGTGTCTTCAGTAAGCATTAAAAAGCAAATCTTCTCTGCTGTCTTCTTCTCTCCTCAGCCTAAAAGGAACAACAATCCTTGGATGCTGCTCTACTTCATCTCGTTCCTGCTTATCGTCAGCTTCTTCGTCCTTAACATGTTCGTTGGGGTTGTGGTGGAGAACTTCCACAAGTGCCGACAGGACCAGGAAGAGGAGGAGGCGCGCTTACGGGAAGAGAAGAGGCTCAAAATGAAAGAGAAAAAGCGCAGGAGTAAGGAGAATGGAGGGGCTGGTCGGTAGTCTATTTTTCTGAGCACTGCCTGCTTTCAGAGCTTGAAAAAAAGAGAACGGGAATGAGACAGAGAAAACAACAGGAATTTATGTACATTTAAAGCCCAAAAGAGGGAGAATATAAAAGACTGGCTAGCTCACGCATACAGTGATGGATCACTGACAGAGGGCGTGGACTACATCAGTCTGCTGCATGTAAATGCATGACTGCAGCCCCACCCCAACCATCCCTAACACTGCATGAACAACGTAATCAGCTTCATTAACCCAAAACTTTGTATGCTCACTCTTTAATTAATGGAACTGCCACCAGTTTAGCATAAAAGTAGTAACAGTGTTTAAATTAATTAAATAAAACTTAGTTACCAAATGTAAATATAAGCTGAATTTTACTTTCGATTATGAATTAATTTCTTTTCTTTTTTTTTCTTTCTTTTTTTAAAAAAAAGCACCTTTAGAGCACTTTCTGCATGTGGAAGTAATCAGCGGCTGCATTTCTCAAACTTTGCAAGCAAAATTTTCATTGGTGAAATACCAGTAAAACTCCTCCCTCCCTCCCTCCGACTGCACGTGCAACACTGACCCTGAAACGGCCCTTGTCACGGCTAGAAAAAGGATATTTCCTGTGAACGTGCTTTGACTGGCAGACTCAGAAACATAGCAGACATTTTGGCTGCTATACCTGTAAGCACCATGGTATAGTATATGTTCAGTCACGTAGATAAAAACGATTGTTTGTTAAACCTTATGGAAAACACAAGCACATGCTAGTGGAAACATGAGAAACACACCACCCTTCGCAAACACGACTCAAAGTACAGTTCAGGCACAATACAAATGAGTGTCGTGATTGAGAGAAATTCATAGAAGCTTAAATTTATCTACACAATCACAGAGTTACGTTCTAAGGCAGTGTATGGTGTGAGCAGCACACAGCTCTTTTCATGTTGTGGTAGCACCATGTCTCGCTGGTCTAAAACTGCAAAAACAAATCTAAATCTAAGCTGCAGTACTTGAATGTCTCATAGCAATATGCCCATGATTGGTCTAATCAATCTAAAAACGAATGTGGTTTTAGACTATTGAGATTTTTTCTTCCTGTAGTGATGCCATTTAAGAGGAAAGCTGCTCCGGTGTTTGTTCAGCAGCACGCCCACACTCTCAGCCTACAAGATTAAGGAATCTGACAGGCAATGTGGATCGATTCATTTTAAACGATCGAGATCAATATAAAAACTCGATTACCAGATTATCACTCAAGCAGTACAAGCTCGGAAAGAAATAACGTCTGAAATGATCTTGTTTGCAAAGAACGGTGTTGTTGAACATACCCTGGACAGCCCTTCTAAATCATAGAGGTTAAGAAAAATGGCATGAAAGCATGCGGTAGATGCAGAGGGCAGGGCATGGTGTACGTGGAAGTATGTCAAAGGCATTCACATTCAGTATCATTATATTGGACATGTGAGTACACAGTCACAGAGGAAAAACCAGCACGAAGAAATGCCCAGAGTCTCATATATAAACTATACTAAACATGTGTAAATGCACACAAAAGCCAAAAATGCAGTGGAGCGAAAGATGTTCAGCATCTCAATTTGGATGGACTTCTTCCACTCGTACGTTTTTCTGCAGTACTCTGTGTAGATCTACACTACGTACGTATTTGTGACTCTTTACAGCAGGCATGTCAAACTCGCGGCCCGCTCCCGGCCACGCCCTCTACTTCCAGCCACGCCCCCTGCTTCAGGAATTGGCGTTAAAAATATGGTACAAATAGGCCCTGTAAGTTACTTTTTTGACATTCCGCTTTCTCCTCCAGTTAAGAGGGTTGAGCGGAATGTCAAAAAAGTAACTTAAAGGGCCTATTTGTACCATATTTTTAACGCCAATTCTCGGACGGAAGTAGGGGGCGTGGCCGGAAGCGGCGCGCGAGTTTGACATGCCTGTTTTACAGGTTACACAAGTAGCAAGTTGTAAGGTTCACAGGCGTTTCTGACCACTAACCTAATGGCAATTTAACATGCATCATACAC
>VOQJ01003470.1:6110-22142 GCA_015052665.1 Apistogramma diplotaenia
AAACTGTAGCTATTTCAATTATTGCCAACAGTGACCTGTGCAGGCCTTTTGTGAAAGGTGATTGGATACCTATGCTGTGCTAGAGAAAAATAAACAAATAAATAAAATTAAAAAAAAATATATATATATATATCCTGCGATGAGTGTCGGGGTACTCTAAATATTTTTGGTCTCACCCTACTTCAAGTATTTTAAGTCTTTTTTCATTCAGAAAGGGATTATATGATTTTTCCAGTTAGACTGCTAACGAAAAAGAAAGTCAATTTAAACTTCAGCTCGGAACATTTAGTAAGACATCATTACAAAGCTCACGTCCTCCCCAAAGCAAAGTATTGAAATACGGTCCGTCATTTATTCTAGTAATTGAAATACTTTCAGAAGTTTCTGTTGAAGTCTACCTGTAATAAAGAGTCTTTGAATGGAGAAGACTACAGGGTGCACTTACTGGTGCGAGTTTGCATTGAAATGCACTCGGAAGCCCTCCCTAATTGGCAGCCATCTCATTTGGCTTTGATATCGCACACCATCATCTGCATGAGCGGAACAGGCCATTGTCTGGGGGATGAAGTACAGGTGAGTAACAGGCTAATCGTCAAAGACAACGGAGGCGATGCTGGGTTCAACACGAAGCCATAAAGCAACTCCAAAGTAGTGTCAATTACAGCTTATATTCATAATATACTGAACATCCCTGCGATGTTTCAACTAAGCTCGGAAGGAACTGCGTTATATAAAGTGGTAATGTGGGCAGTAAAATGTGAATTTAGACAGCAAGATCCAAGGACCTTCTAATTAAGAGCGCCATCTTCGAGGCATCATGTGGAGTGATCTAATGGTGAGTGGCCATGCATGTTTTTACCTGGAGTGTGCTTTATCTACCAGTGCTTCGCAACGGGACCTTAGACCAAACTCTCTCCTGCTTTAGTGCTGGGGTGTGAACTGCAAAAAAAAAAGCAAAAAAAAAGAAGCAGGTACTAGCAGCCATTCAAGGACCATTACAACTTGAGTGAAACAAATGGGCAAAGTGTTTATGCCATGTTGTATAAACAGCATCGCCGGTATGAGGTATCACAGGTGTATCTCGGCTTTGGATACAGGCATGCTGTTCCAGAAGGTGTGGCGATAGAATTCACACCACCTGCAGAAGTGAAAAAGACCTCCTGCATCGTTTTGTGATAAGGTGAAAAGAAGCATTCATGCTATTACAGTCATGCAGGTTTCATCCTCTCTTTAGCAGTCAGCTATAACCCATCTCAGAGATGGGTTATAGTCTAGGTGCTAATTACAAAAGGATGAACTTGGGAACTTGGAAAGAAAAAAAAAGGAAATAGTGGAATCCAAAATAAAGGTAATCCAGGTGCCTAATCTTCTGTTTTTGGATCTGTTTTTGTGGCTTCAAACCGAGAAGGCTTTGCTCAGAACTGCACAGCTTCCTACTGTAAATTTATACCTTTCACACCGAACCTGTTGCTACAAGCAGTGATTAATCATTTAAGTTTACCACAGTCGTCTGCGGAGCTGCGTGCCGTATGAGAAGGGAATTCTAAGCATGAAGAAAAGAATCTCTGCTAGTGGGACATGACAAAGCAGCGGCCCACTGGCTAAAATCAAATGGAAGATTTAAACCAAAGAGAAATGAACTGAAACAGGAGCGCGTGGATTGTCGTTTTCGTATTTTTGCATCATTATTTTCAGTCCACTAAAGAATAAAAGAGGAGAAACCTAAACGAACTCAACAGCGAGCCCATTCACTGTTTACCTTTAAACTCCTTTACAGCCCTGAAATATGTCAGTAAACAGCTTTGAATAAACACCACTATATTATTTTCTTTGCAAAGGTTTGTCAGACATTTGCACAACTACGTCTTGGTGTGTCATAACTCTACTGAGGGTTGAAAAATGGATTTAGTTAAGTGCAGGAAGTATTATGTTTAGCTCAGGGCAAAGTGTTCTGTTGAGTTATAGCAGCCGATTACCCACAGCTCTGGTCCGAGGACTACATGGGGTATTTGTTTACAGCAAAGGAAATGAAACTATTTCCATTTAACTGCCCTGATTATTGGCCTCCTTTTCTTCATTCCTCAATACACGTGAAATGTTTCCTACTGTTACAATGGGTATCTCTGCTCTGACCGCAGCGAATAGAGGGAGAAAAAAAAAATCCTCTGAGTGAGGAAATAAAAAAGGTGTGTATTACGTGAAGCATTGCAGGCGAATCCTGTTTTCCATTATGTCTTCATAACTGAATGAGTTTTTATGCAGAGGTGCTGATGCAATTAGCTGTTCCCCTCCTCGGTGTGTGCCAGATCGTGCTTCGGTTTCAAAGAGTCAAAGAAACACTATCTTGCTCCAATTTCAGGAGACCTGTGCTTAATTTGGGCCCCTTTATCTAACAGGGTTTTTTCTTTTTCAAACAGCATGTGGTTTGCTGTTGGTTGAATCCAAATAATGGACCACAATGGTGAGCGACCGGGGGCTAAGAGACCGATGCTTTAGCTGTGATACATCCACATTTTTATCTCTCACTTTAACAAGTATATCCTTAAGAATCCCCACTGCTGCAGAGACCATTATCTATGTTTCAGTTATGAATAGAGGAATATCGATGCTGGAAGCAGAGAGAAAAATAGAAATTGAAATGTGGCCCTCGGTTTTGAGAAAAGCTGAGTGTTAGGTTCAGCTTCCGAAACGAACACTGGAAACACATATTTTAGCCACATTTATCTCCATCGCTTGACAAAAGTACTGACAAAAGCCCCGTATCTTGATTTCCAAGTGCATATACAGTATTTCTCTGTCTACAGTGTCAGCATAATCCCTACCAGGAGTGAGCGCTGCACAATACTGCAGACAGGAGAGATACAGAGAAGGTTGTGGGCACTGGGAAAAAAAAAACGATGAGACTGATCCCTCGTAAACTGGCCCATGGCCTCAACCCTGCAGCATTTCTCTGAGCAGCAAGTAGTGAATCCATCACCAATCGCACAGATAAAAAGACACCCCTGCTGTCCCTGATTCTACTGCCCCCTTGAGGAAACAAAATGACAAAGGTAATAAATGCATCCAAATGCATCATTACACTCTGCG
The DNA here is from genome assembly GCA_015052665.1 of Apistogramma diplotaenia. NCBI lineage: Eukaryota > Metazoa > Chordata > Actinopteri > Cichliformes > Cichlidae > Apistogramma > Apistogramma diplotaenia. The sequence continues at coordinate 9,198 of VOQJ01003470.1, forward strand.
TTCAAGGTGGTTGCAGATATCAGTCATTTTTACGAGGCTCTCATAAAGCAGGTGCTTTAAGTACGAGTGAAATGCGCTTCTCTGCGTTGCTTTCTCATATTTCGCAGCGCGGAGTGTACGAGTGCAAGTCAAAACGCAGGTGTCGTTTCTTCAAAGAAAACGGACGCTGTGCCTTTAATTTACACCCAAAGCCAAGTTAGGAGGGGAAAAGTGTAAAGCGCAGGAAGAAATCCGCCTCCAAAATCATGGTTTTTGAATTTATTTGTGCATTTATTTATTTTATTACTGATGCGGCCATTGTCTTACAGCTTTTGGAACAAATCCGTGGCGCAAATCTACAATCTACCGTCTCCGCGATATTAAATTGTTACCCACCAATTAAGCGAAGCACAGATGCTTCATCCAATCGGCAGCTGGTGTGCTGTATATTTCCGTTAATATTTCACATTAGCCCGTAGCGCTACATAATACCAGATGATTGCTTGTCTGTTATGGTATACGATGAGAAGTGTTCAGGGCTGCTAATGTGAGACGTCTCTGTTTACCACTTTGATGGATGGCCTCCCTGATAGGACCTGAGTTACGTTCAGGGGTGTCACAGGAAAAAGATGACAGATGGGCCCAGCTGTTAAAGATATCGACACTTTGACCAGACCATGAAGACATTAATCACAGCATGACTAAGCAGCACGGTGGGAGAACGGGTGACTTCTCTTATTAAGACGTAAGTTGTGATGGTGGGAGAAAAAAAAACAAACCGCATAACGCGCCATTCGGTGATCAGAAGTTATAAATATTATGGGGTAACGCAAGCGAAGACAATGCAGAAGCAACCCAAGGAACTTGTAACATGATTAACCGTCACAAGAGATTAGGGGCCAGTAATAAAGATAAACGGGGAGGGCCTGTTGATGCTGTAATATAATATTAAGTGATGGCAGATATCCAAGAAGTCAGTGTCACAATGAAAAAGAGGGCACTAATGGTTCTTTGGGATCTGAAGACACACTCGCACCATGTTGTCTTGTTGATGGCACATAACTGGTAGTAGTCTCACCCAGAATAGATGCTGCAGTGTTATTTTTATATGGCGCTTCTCGATTAAATATTTATCCACCTTGAGAGTAGCGCATGTGGCCCCAGTGCGACGATTTCTATGATCATCTTTGATACTGTCAATTATTTGATATACCAGTATTGATATTTCTTTGTTAATGCATTTCCTCCACATGCTGTAATTGTAAGACAACGATTACGCTTACACAAGGCTGTGTTTTGGTAGAGAAAGGCCTCGGATGATTGGAATAAAGCAAGAATAATCAACTACTATTTTTAAAGTTTCTTAAAACTTAAAAAAAAAAAACAACTTTTGGGGCTGTTTCATTGCAGGATGATTACTATGAGCAACCAGTGCAAAAGTTTCATCCTGTCACAATTTTCTCACCCTGTCATAAGTGAGGCTAATTTCAATGCCCCACAACCGGCACACACACACACACACACACACACACACACACACAGAGGAAAAAGTGATAGAAAAGACAACAGAAGTCTAACTGACAAATTGGACTTGAAATCATTCATTAACATAATGTCTAGAAGTTCATTAATAACGCTGTTTTAAATTATTCATGGTCTTGTTCCACTAGATACAGCATGTTTCCTCCTGCTGAGCTCCACATCTCAATTGGCTTAAAACGGTTTGAAAAAAAGAAGAAAAGAAGAGATGCGAGAGAACGAGGGGATGAAAACGAAGGGAAAAAATGAAGAGGGAGAGAGAGAGATCACAATGCACACAAAGATGGGTCATTATTTCAGCACTGCAGGGAAGACAGTTAGACACTACTTTGTTCTGTTCAATTTGACTCTGTGCGACACAACATGCAACCACAAGCGTAAACCAGCTTATACCTTATTTAAAAAGAAAAAAAATGCATGTCATAAGTATGACTGTTTGACTACCCATGGAGCTGTGTATTTGCTGCACAGCTTGGTATACCATGGCTATCCCACTGTTGTGATCAAACAGTTACTTGGCCAGCATTCACAAAAATATGGTTTTCACACCAGCTGCACTGCTGTTTTAGACATTACAAACTTAGAAGCGGCTCCTTGCTTTCCTGCGCCCACTTTCGTTTCACCTTGCAGTGATTCATGAAATGAACACAATGGAACATTCTCACTGGTGAATAATTTTGCACGTTTCACTTGGCCAGAAAAGCGCAGAGAGAGAGAAAACAAAGACCCAAGTGATCAGTTTCTTTCACTATATGCTTGTATCCTAGAACTCGCTTCATTCCATTGAGATACACAGAATACTTTAAATGCTACAAAACTCAGCGTCATCAAAGATGGCGCTAGCACAGTAAACAACAAGAAACATGAATAAAAGAGATCTCCCTTTGCTTAACTTAAATGTTATCTCTGGTAAACAATTCTGACTACAATTTGGTCGGACATGCTTAATACTCCACTGAATCGCCACGGGGTTTGGCGAGTGTCCACAACATACCTGTGCAAATGAAAGTCATCTTATATTCTAAATGCTAACTGGGTTCATCCAGTAGTGATGAATGGAAAAAAAAAAGAGAGAAAATCTCCACAATATTTTTCATTCCCTCAAATATATTCTCAAACAGAGCTTCATACCCGGTGCTTAGCAACATTGCAGCTGAGCAGATAAAGGGAGACGGCGAGAGAAATCCTTGCTGACAGCTGCTTTCTCCATGCTTCTCCGTGTTGTAAAGATGTACCTCAGAACTGTATTGAAACAACTGACCCCATTGTTCCCAGTGTAATTAAAGAGACCACAGCTGAAGACACTGTGCCACATGGCCAAAGGGGGCTTTCCACACTTGCAGCACGCTACCCGCTGTGACGCTGCAAACAGCGAAGGGCAAAAGCTTATCATGCCTCTTACCAAATTTCATAACGCCTTCTTAAAATAAAAGGCTCCGTGACATTTTTATTTCCACATTTATTAACTTTTGTTTTGATTTCGATGCCTGTTGCACGGAGAAAAAGTGACTCATCTTTCATGCTAAAACAATCTCTTGCTCTTTATATAAAGTTGCATTTGGAACATTGAGGCAATTGAATGTATAGGGAATTTTTGAAATTTTGATACACAGTGATCAGCTGCTGGCTAATTTTCAACTAAACTTCCAACCCCATTTATCACAGTAAAGGCATTTTTTCTGTGATTTATCTGCTAAATATTAGCCACTGTAACACAGCTGTGTTATGGTGCTGCTTGAAAATTTCAGTGCCTGCAATCACATTCCACTCACTTGTCCATGAGCCTCTGTCTGCAGCAGCTGTAAATCGAGTAATTTCACAGTAGCATGAAAAGTTGAAGACAGGCTTAGCAACAATGTCAAGCGAGACGCGGAATCACATTTATCTGCCGCTGTGACTATTTGATACACATCTGCTTACGCCTTGAAAACAGACACTATATTCCTTCTACAACCTGAATTACAGTATGTCCTCATCCTGTTTGCCAGATAATGACCCGTCCGGGTTCAAAACAGTCTGTTCTAATTAAAGTCCTGGTCCAAAGCAACGCTACATTCCAGAGGCAGCAATCTGATGGAGCGCATGGATTCACATGAACCAGGCAGACTTTGATCTCCAAGGTTTTCATTGGCTGTCAATCATTTAGCTAACCTGGTTTTGATTTTTGCTGCACATTTGTTTCTGGAAGTTTGGGACCTTCTGTTATAACCACTAGAGGTTATAAACATTATGGCATAAATAGGAAAGATGCAATTTGTGCATGTATTTATTTGGAAAATGAAAATGAAACATTAAATATTTAGGCTTCACCAATGACAAATATGTTTTATTACAAAAAAAGAAAACTGAAATGTATTCACATAGATGATGTGTAATTTAAGACTTTTTTTCCTCTTCCCCTAAACTTATAAAAATCTTAATTAGAGAACAAAGCCTATTATTCTAGCACCATGCATGCAAGAGCAAATACAAATAGCAATGCTATAATCCAACAGATATGCAATACATGTTGTGAACAGTACAAAGAAAAACAAGAGCTGGTATACATAAATAACAAATGGCAGCACCTGCGGGGGGCATGTACTATGCCCTGGTGTAAAGTAGCAATGTTTCTAGCACTTCCTTCCAGCTGTGCCCTAGCTGCTAATAGTAACAGAGAGGGCACAGCTACTGTTAGCTTCTAATAGTAGTGGTTTTGGAATGGGAAATTAGCATCAAAAAGGTACACTGCATGCTTTTCCTTCACATACTACAATAGATTTGTCCTCCTGCTACTTTCAGTTTGAACTGACTTCTTACACTATTTGCAGATCAGAGTGGTTTGTTCAACATTGGGGCATTTGGAAAAAAAAATCAATTTCCTTATAACTGAAGTAATGCCACTACCTTCAGTTATCAACAGCTGTTGCTCTCAGAGTGCGATTGACAGACAAAACACATGGGGCATCTTCAAGAAAACAGAAAACAGCAATAGCTTGTATTAGTGTTTTGATTACAGAGAAGTGTGCTAGCATTGGGGTGTTTGAAAGCCACCAGAGGAAGGACTTATCACACTTTACCAATTGAAACTTCTTTGTTTATTTTTTTACATTGTCAAAAAGAAATTGACAGTTTTTAAGATTTGGTTAATGTTCTACAATAATAATTTGTTTCAGAATGCTCCATATTATATTTGAGAGTTTGGTCGTGAATAAAAAAAAAACAGCATAATGTCTTGGAGTTTGTTTCACCTCCAGTGTAGCTGTTTAATAAAACTTTGTGCTTTGGATTTTAACCATCGTGATAGTTGAAAGAGTAGAATTGCAAAATCTGACAGCATTTTGCCAACGTGGTGCTTCGGCAAAATAATAATGACCTCCAAAATGGTCAACGGTGAGCGGTTTGACTTGAAATTTGGCACAACTCATCCATGTGATTTTCCCAGGAACGATAAAAGCAGCAATCAGCTAAGCAGGTGCGCTCTGATATCGATCTGGACCAGATGCAGTTGAAATTTGTTCCGTTTAAATAAAAATAATAAATTTAGAAGGTGATGCTGCTTTGGTAGATGTATGTATTTTGATTATAAGACTTGTGTCACCATTGAAGAGCAAATCTGGAGCTTTCGTGCAAGTAAGGTAGTGCTGCGTAAAACTCATTATTGCTGCCCTTACTGCGCTCACTGTATCTGCAGACACAGTGGTAGACTTTTCTTTGTTAAGGCTTTTGCATACTCAAGCCCATCATCTTTCACTTCAAGGCAAGGCTATGAAAACAGCTTCATAAATGAGCAGTTTAGGTTCTTAACAGCTTTAAAGCACACATTAAGATGTTTGCCACATAATTACATACTGTGGTGATTTGAAAATGGTACACAGCAAAATTATAATTTTTATCGCCTCTCCCCTCCACTCCTCAGAGGGTTTGTCATTCAGTTGAAAGAAATGATATGAAATCCCCCCAAAGAAAAACAACCTACTGTGAGCCATTATCAACCAAAAGTGATGCCAGAATTACTTTGACCATTGCATGGAACTCCGCGCGTTTAGTTATTCTGCACACACACATACATGCCCGTGTGCAAAAGCCAATCCCTTACTTACTACACTCAAATATACACAACTAAAAAACAAAACACCCACAACAAAACATATATAAAGACGATGCATGTTTTTGAAATTATAGTCCAAGAGGTCCTGTTATTTTCTTTGGGGAGTTTTGAACTCCCGAAGCATAAAAAAAATGAACATAACAGCATAAATGTGTTTTGTTGATTTTTAGTGGATCAGCCAGCTGTGCCTCTGTGCACAAACTCAGCCAGATGCCAGAAACTGTTACGAGGTGGGTAATACTTCAGTGTTCTGTGATTAGCCTATACATCAAAGTTTATAACCCACCACATAAATTTTACTCCGTAGATAAAAAAAAGAAAAAAAAAAGAAAGAAAATTGACCAAAGCACACAGTTTGGTCACATTTATGACATCTATTATAAATCAAATACATTTTCATGTTCATTTCATTTTATTGGAACACAGTTTTCCAAACCTTGTGTGGGTATTTTGTGTATATACAGTACACACTATATATATACAGGACACACTCAGCCATTCATATGAATGGCTGAGTGTGTCCAAACAAGTAGTTTTTATATATGTATATATATATAAATAACACCATAAGCTAACTGTACTCCATGAGCAGCTGGCAGCATAAATGAAGCAGCTGCTAATGGATACGACAATTCAGAATGGCTGACTGAAGGTCGGACAGTCCTGAGGATCTCCTGTTAGGCACATGGCTCGATACATTAGAGGGGCCCAGAAAGGAATTGGCAGAGATACAAGAAGAGCAAAACACCAGATAGAGCAGTCACTTGAGACTGTAAGATCAGATGGACCAACCTGTGCACCACATGGATTTATGACAAGAAAGCTCAGTGCCTCACACGTGGATCCAAGAATGCATAGAATGGTACAAGATCAGCAAGATCCCAAGAGCCTTCATCAGGAATTCAGTGGGAATGTGGAGAACAACACTAGAGGCGAACTTCAACGCAATTGCACAATTCACCATCAAGTGCAGGATTTACGAAGGAGATGCTCTGTCCACACTGCTGTCCTGCATTAGCCACCTCCTCTACATGTCATCATCAAGCTGTATGCCAGGAATGAACAATATATTGATTTAATTCAATTTGTTGAGGATTCAGAGCCCTGTTGCAGGGTACCAGACTAACTGACCGCTACAGGGAGCACACAAATCATCAAATCAAATTAAGTGGTTAATCTTGAACTGATGCAGCCTAGTTACAGAGCAGTTTCTGCAAATACATAGCATAAAATAAAGCCATAGAGAAAGCATTTGGCGACAGTGGGAAGGAAAAACGCCAGTTTAACAAGTTTAAATGTTTTGCAGCACCAGGCTCAGGGAGGGGCAGTCATCTGCTGCGAGCAGTTAGTGGTGAGGGGAGGGAGAGACAAAAGACATGCAGTGGAAGAGAGCCAGAAATGTAATGCAGACTGGTATATAAGAGAGTGAAAATGTATGAGTGAAAAAGTAATACTCATTTTTTTTCTTTCCTGTACAACTGCGGTAATATGTGATTTTCCCCGTCGTGGGATCATTAAAGTTCTATTCTATTCTATTCTATTCATCATGGGAACCCCCCAGCAGCCAAGGCCTATTGCAGCATAACCGAGGGATGGTTAGGGCTCATCTGATCCAACTCTAACTATAGGCTTGATCAAAAAATAAAGTTTTAAGTCTAATTTTAAAAATAGACAGGGTTTGTTGTGTCCTGAATCCAAACTGGGAGCTGGTTCCACAGAAGAGGAGGCTGGAAGCTGAAGGCTCTGCCTCCCAATCTACTTTTAATGGATTACAGTAGTTCAGGGTAGAAGTAGTGAATGCATGAACTAGTTTTTCAGCCTCACTCCGAGACAGGGTGTGTCTAATTTTAGAGATATTACGCAAATGCAAGAAAACAGTCCTACATATGTCCTACACCACTAGGATTGACAACAGTCCTAGGAGACACTGTGCAGGACCCTAAAGCTCCCAGGCTTCTGGTAAAGGTCTCAAACTTTAGCACCACAGACAATTTTCAGATGTGGGCAGAGTGCAAGGTGCACAAAGTGCACCACTTAGATATTTATGTTCATATTCAGCATCAGGTTAAGGATACAAAATAGTATCTGTCATATTATGGATATGCCATATCCAAGCTAGTTTTGATTTTTTCGATACTTAGCCAAGGCCATCATTCTCCAACTTGAAGCAACTGTAAACGATTTATAAAAGAACAACCAGGCACATCACTTTATATTGTATTGATTCTGTAGTCTCCTACATGAGTAATTCCTCACAGTATTCAGACGTTAGAACAAATGTAGAATACACAATAATTCTGCATCACTGATGTGGTAATGCTGACTTATCATATCCTATTCTTACTTCTTGTCTTTGATATTATTTCTGGGACAACATCTCAGTTACTGACTGTCTTCAGTGTTCTTCAGAGTTTGCAAATATCTGCAAGTTTTAACTTAAATAAAATAGCTTAATTTGGTTGTCAGAAACTAAGTACACACTCACTGCTTCCATAGTAGTCAAGTGAGCAGGTAGCAGCCAGGAGCTGCTAAGCACATGCACTTGATCAGCTGACCATTAACAAGTGTGACTACCTTTACAAAAGTAAATGTTAATGTAAACATAATGCCAAGGAGGAATGTCATCAGCAATGACCTTAGGAACTACACCTCAGAGACTACTGTCCCCACTTACCATGTTAAATGTTAAAGAATTGTACAGTGAGAAAGATTATTTATGAGTTGAAAACATTCAAAACAGTTGCCAGTGTTCCCAGGAGTGGACGTTATGGCAAATACCCAAGTATGACTTGTTTGGAAGGAGGAAGTCTCTTCTTTCTAAAAATGCATGATAGTGAGCCTTAAGTTTGTAAGTTGCATCTGAATAAACCACAAGACCTCTGGAACAATGTCCTTGGATAAATGTGACCAAAGTGGAGATATCTGGCCATTATTTTTTCCATTTGGAGAAAACCAAACAGCATATCAGCACAAACACCACATACAAACTATCAATCACAGCAGTGGAGGGGCAATGATTTGGACTTGTTTTGCAGCCACAGGACCTGGGTACCCTGCAGTAATTGAGTCAATCGTGAACTCCTCTGTGTACCCAAGGATTCTAGAGTCAATGTGAGACCAGCTGTACAGCAGCTAAAGGTTGGCCCAATTTGGGTCACGCAACTCGGACAATGAGCCCAAGCACAGCAGCAAATCTACAACAGAATGGCTGAAACAGAAAGGCACCAGGGTGTTGCAATGGCCCAAAGTCAGACCTCAAACAGACTGAAATGCTGTGGGTGGACCATAAGAAAGTTGTGCATTAAAAAGTGCCTGCAAACCTCAATAAACTGAAGCAACGTTGTAGAGAAGAGTGGACCAAAACTCGTCTATAACATTGTGAGAGTCTGATAAAATCATACAGAATATGATTACTTGAAGTTATTGCTGCTAAAGGTGGTTCTACAAGCTATTGAATCATGGGGTGTACTAGTTTTTACAAACACACACACACACACACAGCTTCTCCATTTTGGTTTCATTTTTGTTAAATAAATAATGGAAAGGTGGAATCTTTCGTGTGTTGTTCTACACCTGAGGTTAAATTTAAATAATTTTAGAAGCTGCTAAGTACCAGATGACTTTTTATTATGTTCTGACAGCGGGTGTCTTGGTTTCTTCTTGCCATGACCGTAGAAGAACATATTTTAGGCGATAAGCCTGGAATTAAAATATATCAAAATTATGTTGTTATTTTATCTGCATGCCCAGTGTAACTCACCTTGTAAGACATGACATGATAAATTTCCACATGATAAAATACTTCCACATTCACAAAAGGTTGTACGGAGACCTGCAAGGGACATGGGAGGAAAAAAAGGATTTGCAATGATATATTAATGCTTATAGAATAATAGAATAATGAAATTGGTGTAACTTTATTTTCAGACAGCTGACTGATGCTACTGTATCAAGACTAATAAGGAAGTGCATTTCCTTAAGAACTTTTGAAAGATCTCCCAAAAGTAACTCAGGATCTTGCAAAAGTTATGCGGGATCTCACAAAACTACATGTTTTTTTCACCTCCCATGTTTTTCTCTCCCATGTCCCTTGTGGGTCTCTGTACTGTAAGGTTGCATTCACTTTTGTGGAAAATCTTTGCCAAACACTGACTTTTTATAGGTATTTGAATCAGCCAAGGCACACCTTTTATGTGCCAGAAGGTGTAAAAACAATTTTTCTTAATATTTTCCATCCACTCATTTTCTTCCACTTATTGAATTCAGGGTTGCTGGGGAGTGGATAGAGACATCGTGTCAAAAAGCATTTCTTCCAGCTCTGTTTTGGTTATGGAAAGATGTTAATGGCCCTGTCAACCACCACCACCGCCACCACGACCACCCGACAACCTAAAGTACATTTCTGTTTAACAGCAGGCACACAGCCTCTTCTATTTGTGTGAAACAGATAGATATTTCTTAATATTAAAACTAAGGAAGCCACTTTCATGATGAAACTGTAGGATTTTCCAGGTGCTAATGATGTCACTTCTCACCGCCAAAAGTCCAAATTACCGCGGTGTCACTCCGATTGATTTGAAATAATGTTATCCATAATGTTACAGGAAAGATTGATAATTCCAGTAGGTAATAGACCACTGCTACAACAACCCACACATTTCATTATTTTTAATTAGGCCCACCTTTTTAGTCCATTAGCACCAGCTGCTGCACCAATGTGTTCAACTTGTGGACCTCTTTGCTGCTGATTAACATTACCATTCTCAGACTAAAGGCCATCATGTTTTTCAGCATTTTCCAATTCAGGAATAATAGCGGGATTTCAGCCTTTCTCCCTTCACAACATACTAGATGGGCTGCTTCTACACCAAGGGACTAATAGAGACACAATTCTGGGCAATTTGCAGTACCCCCTTACCTGAATCTTCGCAAAAAGAAACAAAACTATCACTCCCAAGCAACTCCTAAACAGAGAACATTCATTGTCAACACAGTTGGGCTACGAGTCAACCAGGGACTATTTGCTGTAGGCCAACTCTTGCCATCCAATGAGGGAGCACACAGACCAAAGTAATCTCTGCATTAAACAGTGCAAGGGGATCTGGTGATGTTTTTTTTCCTCTGTTTATTTAGTTTTTCCTACACAGTGATAAAGTTGCTGAAGGGTTGCAATTTGTAAAAATAGATTGCAATGTCAGTTAAAAAGATGGAGGAAGTGACAATTAATGAGATAACTATGAAACCTATAACAGTCTCAGAGCAGTTTGCGATATTGTCACATTACTGTCTTCGCAGTAATGGACATGAATTATGTTTTGTTGTGTTAGTGAACATGAATTTGACAGCATTGCATTTTATTAGGAGATGCATTTTGTGTCAGAAGCATGTATTTACAAAGTGACAGAAAGCAATGTTTTTAAAGAGTGGAAACCGTCGTATTTGAATCCATTATTTTCTAATCAATAAATATGAGAGTATGAGAGTAGAGAGATAAAAAAAAAAATCATGGTCAGAGATCTAAAATTACATTGGGAAATTCATGTCCAGCAGCACAAATCAATAGATTAAAGGTCATGACTGTATCACAAACTGCCCCGAGACTGGGTTGCATACCAAATCATAGCCTGGTCATTGACATTTAATGATTACCAACACATTACAATGATTAAGCACAAAAGCAAAATGAAAAATATCAAACCAAATCCCCAGCCATAATACACTGCATCAAACACCCTGTAACATGTATTTTGAAGGAGGATTTGGGCTTATTCGGGTAACTTCAGGGTTAACCTTGGGTTTGCTTATTAGGAAGGCAGCTTGAGTGTTACCAGGGTATATTACCATGGTAACTTGTGCAGTAGACCTAAACTGCTTCAGGTGGAGGTTATGTTTGTGATTAGAGATCAACAGGTTTGAAACAGGTATGACTAATCAATTCTCTGGAAAATAGTATCACTACTCCCGGAAGGGGGGGGGTCTAAGTTTTTTAATAGTGTCTAAAGTCTTTGTCTCACCGTCACTTATCAGCTGTCTGAAAATGACATTACACTAATTTTGTAATTCTATAAACATCAATATATCATTGTAAAATAGCACCTATTTGCACTTGTGGACTTTATATCAAATTTGCCTGTAGAATAAACCCACATTTGAATGTGTTCTACTTTTGTGTTCTTTACTTGCTCTTGGTGTGTTAAGCACACGCACATATACACATTAGTTTAATGCAACAACAATTACAATCCATCAGATGTCATAATGAGAGAGCTGTAACACTCATACTGTCCTGGTTTTTTCCAGTCGTCACTGACCAAAGCACTTAAATCGCACACGTGCAGCATTTTTTATTACTTTTCCTTTTTCACACAAACTCACAGTCCTGCTTTGGCTGCAGCAGCTGTGTGGCTTTAAGGCTTTATTATGTGTTTTATGATGTGTTTAACTTTTTTCATATTTTTACAGTATTATAATTTTCTCTTTGTAAACTCAGTCACTCAGCTTCTACTAAACGAATGCGTGTTTCCAATTGGTCATATTCTGCCAATTCCACTCCTTTCACACGAGTGCGCTTTTAGGTAGATTGCGGCAATATGCCACAGACGTTTATCAAATAAATAAAACTGAGTAAAAAACAAAACAAAAACAGGTATTTTACGGTTTATATGCAGCCTACTGCACAATATCTTTAGTTAAAAACATCAACTTGTCAGTAAGATTTTTTTTTTTTTTTGAACTGACAAATTATCCCGATTATGTCATCACATTTTCCCTAAACTTTGATTTCCCTCACATCTGCACTTCTGGAGTTTCAGAGAAAGCAGACAAATTTTTCATTTTAGTCTAAACAAGCAGGTTTTAAAAAAATGTAAGCATTCATTGTCAAAAGTGGCATCTGTTTGCTGTAAGTTGGTTGTAAAAACCAATAATGTGACTGCTGTTCTATGTCTGGCTGAGGTCAGTGGAACAATCAGCTCCACCTTAGGGAACGGCCTGTCATCACCTGCGCAGTTTTTGCAGCACTAAGAAGCAATGATGTTTTAACAGCAACTGCAGCGGGACGTATGGATCTGGCCGACAGCTGGTCACTCTAAGGGAGGTGATAGACGGGTTTCTGCAGTGCTGAATGGAATATTTCTCCAAATTAAAAGCTGCTTATATAGGAAGAGTTTTATGCCTAGAGAGTAGCAACAGCAATAACAACAATCCCAAAGTTTTCTTTTCTTTCTTAGGCTGCCTTTGCTATATTGTTTATTGCATTATTTCCAAGACAGTGATGACATTAATTTGCTTTCCTATTTGGCCCTGTGAAGTTAAGCAGTTTAATTTCTTTCCTTTTT
>VOQJ01003472.1:15041-31650 GCA_015052665.1 Apistogramma diplotaenia
TATTTTTTTAATAACACACACACACACACACACACACACACACACACACACACACACAGCCAAAGGTTGTTGCCCCTTTGCTGAATCATGTCTTATTAATAGACTGATTCAAGCCCTAAAAAATAGCAGCGAGTCCGAGGAGAATCGTCTGCAGGTTAAAGAGAAGTGGTGTCTGACTGAAACCTGTTCTCACTCTGATTTATGCCGTTCACACGAAGCCTAGTGTGAAAGCACTGCTTGAGGCCAAGCACAGAAAGTCAACTGTTTCATTCAGTCAATGAGTTGTGGGCTTACATGGTTTCCAATCATTATATTTCCTGACAGAAGGTTCAGACAAGTGCTTCAGCCTGGAGGACTTTGGCTTTTTAGTATTCCACTCTCCCTACTGCAAGCTGGTCCAGAAGTCATTAGCCAGACTGATGCTGAACGACTTTCTGAGCCACCCGAGACGGGACACTGAGACGGGAGCCTTCGCAGGCCTCGAAGCCTTCAGGTACCCTCACAGCACAGCACCTGCCAGACGGTGTTTCATTAAACTGGTGTCTATATTGAATACGTGTTTTATTAAAGAACCAATAAAAGAAGTTGGTGATAACAGCTGATGTAGTATGTCTGTACTAACAGCCACGTTTTATACAACAACGTGGAATTACCCTCCTGCATTACTTCCATGGTCTTTAAGTCTGCTTTTGTCTCTTTCATCCTTGTTTTATGCAAACGAGGGGAGAGAAAAAGCACGTTGTGGTGATTCTGTTCCTCTCTGTGTGGCAGAGACGTACAGCCGGAGGATACCTACTTTGACCGGGATGTGGAGAAAGCGTTCATGAAGGCCAGCACAGATCTGTTTGAGAGGAAGACCAAGCCGTCCTTGCTGATCTCCAACCAGAATGGAAACATGTATACCCCCTCAGTCTATGGCTGCCTGGCCTCACTTATTGCACAGTATGTTGCAGTGTCTGACTTTTTCTCTGTTTGCATGCATTCATCCACTGGGTTCAAGCATTTCTTGTAACCGGTCAGCGTATGTAACAATATTTGTTGCATCTACGTTGCAGACACACACCATCGCAGCTGGCAGGACAGAGGATCGGAGTCTTCTCCTATGGCTCAGGATTTGCTGCTACTCTCTATTCTCTCAGAGTGACACAGGACCACACCCCGGGTAAGCCGCACTGTTTACAGTTGTGTGATGTAAGTAAATAAAGAAACTACGCTGTGCATTCTCACGTGTTGCTGTTTGTGTCAGGATCCAGTCTGGACAAACTTGTGTCGAGCCTCAGTGACCTGAAGACGAGACTGGACTCGAGGAAGAAAGTTTCTCCAGCTGTGTTCTCTGAGAACATGAAGCTGCGAGAAGAGACTCACCACTTAGGTATGACCCCACTTATCAGTGTGTCTGACACTAAGGAGAGCAGTCATTAACACACAGAGTGGTGTGATTTTGTGTGTGCGTGTTTCCCCTGTACGTGTGCATAAGCACAAATGGGTAAATGTGTGTGCGAGTTGATCCAGATTACAGGGCTGAGCTGCTGCTGCAGTTTGCCTTATACACAGAGTTCGTACAGGTGCTGGAAATCCTTGAAGGTGCTTGGGTTTTAGTATTGTCCTTTCAAGGTTTGAAAAGTGCTTGAATTTTGGATATAGTGCTTGAAACTGAGACAGACTTTTGGCCGTTTGGGCGGAGCTTGTGGAGCCTAATGTGATTGGTCACTTTGATGAATAGTTCAGGTTGCTGTGTTAGACTGAGTTCCGCCGTGGCAGCAACACAAGATCAGTAGTTATTGTTTTTAATGTGATTTTAAAAAATGTGAAAAAATTTTGAGTATGTATTAAAATAAAGTATTACAATGTTAATGTGGGAAATCTTGTAATTGACCTTGAATGTGCTCAAAAAGTGCTTGAATTTGATCCTGGAAAACGTGCACTTGCAAGTGTACAGAACAAAACTTGGTTATTTGTGTAGAATTCTGCAGAAAGAAACATGATTAACATATCTTGACTAATTAAAAGTAAAGGAGGCCATTTTTGTGGCTCAAACGGTGAGTTAATCACAGAACTGGACTGATGTTTGGAGGCTATCGCTGATGATCTCTTTTTTCCTCTCTCTGTCTAGCCAACTATGTCCCACAGAGCTCAGTTGAGGACCTGTTCCCGGGGACGTGGTA
This sequence comes from Apistogramma diplotaenia, assembly GCA_015052665.1. NCBI lineage: Eukaryota > Metazoa > Chordata > Actinopteri > Cichliformes > Cichlidae > Apistogramma > Apistogramma diplotaenia. The sequence continues at coordinate 17,207 of VOQJ01003472.1, forward strand.
CTTAACACGGGTGGATGACAAACATCGCAGGGAATACGCCCGCAGACCTCTGCACGACGACCTGCCGGCGGAGTCAGAACTGGTTCGCTCAAGCAGTGCCACTGAGGTAGAGGAGCGCTAGGGCCGCTTTCTGTCGTTCACGTAGATCAGACGGGTTCTTTAACAGCCTTTAAAACTGTAAATGCACGAGTGGCTTCTGGTAGAACCAGATGGCCTGATGGACATGCACAGTAGCGTGACAATCTCAGTGTTTTTGTTTTTACCTATGAGCAACTCTATTGGCGGGATAGGTCTGAAGTCCCTGGGTGCAGACCCCTTAGAGATCAGTGTCTCATAACTGCTTTGGAGTGGCTAATATCGCACTCCCTTCTTATTCTTCTCTCTAAAGGTTTCATCATTCTCATCCTGCTGCTTATATTTAGCCTTCCTGCTGTTACGGCACAAAATGCTTTGACCACTTTGTTAACCCATCATGCACTTGTGTAAGTATCTCATCCAGTGATGCTGCAGCATGCAGACACTGAGGGCTCAAACCACTGACCTTCCAGTTAGGAGACAACCCACTGCCCACGATGACCAAGCAGTTTTCTATATGTAAAAACACAACCTTGAAGTTAAATATGACTTTGGTAATAAAGTTCTTGAATTACAGTCGTGTACTTTCGTGTAAATGACTAATATTGATGTGTCCGTATCCAACGAGTTTTCTGCCTCAGAAAGGATGGTTTTTGCAGAGGTGCGAGGAAAGGTGTGACACACTGAAACACGCGTCAGAGGGATGTGCACGACTAGTCAAACAGACGATGAGAATGAGATGTTGCTCTGCAGCTGTTTCAGTGACGGAGATAATTGTAGATGCAGCCTTTGATTTGCCTCAGACCATCAATGCAGATGAACAAGTGAGCCTCGCATGTAGAAGAAAGGAAATTAATTTTAAATGCATTCATGTATGGATTTTAGCACATTAATGGACCTTTAGACCTAATAATAAAGGATGGATTGCCATTATTGTACACTGCCGTCCACTTTGCAGCAAGCATAGGGACGTCTGAGCTGATTATCGTACTGATTTTAATCAATCACACATGCACCATTTTTAAAAACACAGCACACCTCCACACAACCCTGCAGGACGGCCCACTGTGTACCTGAAGATGGCTTAATGGTGTCTGTGTCCATGTGTGGAGACCACAAATAAAAAAATAGGGAACATTTTAGATGTCCCACATGTAAAAACACCTGCTGTCAAACACAACCTCAGGTTTCCTGATGCTGATGACATGTTTTCTCCTTTCAGCACATCCCGAGTCCAGTCAAGAAGATGCCTCGTATCCCCGCAGCCACAGCTGCCTCTGAAGTGGTCATCAGCAACTGAGAGCGCTCAGCTGTTAACGCGTTCTAAAGGTCCAACAGTTTGGAAACTATACAAGACAACAGAGGTCAGATGCCTTGCAACAGAAAGTGGTGTCTCCTGGAAAACCCTGATTACACCTCCATTAGTGGAGGACCGCACACAGCTGGAGTCCCGGCGTCGTCGTCATGTGTTACTGCAGGACAGTAAATGTGAGCAGAATCTGTCATCACGGTATTTTGTTTTAGTGATTCTTTACTTCAGCTTTGGATTTTGTGTAACAAGCGACAGAAACGAGTTGTGTGTTCTGTGACTTCAGGCTCATTAAAAGAACAAGCTTCAGCTGTCTGTCATTCACACAGCCTGTCAGCTTCTACCTTTGGCTCTGCTGCTTGTGTCCGTTTTTAAAGCCGTGGACCTTTGTGACCATAAATCAGATCAAGAGCCAGCTGTCAAACCTGACTGATCAAAATCTGTTTAAAAAGCACCGCGGCATTAATGCGGCTTTGTAACACACACATGCTTTTATTTTGTTGACACACGCTTTATCCAGGAGTTCTTGTAAGAAAATGTTTTACCGTGTTTAAACATTTAAATGATACATGAACCAAAAAAAACTTTCTCTGGTTTCTATGTTTCAAATTTTAATTTAAATTTTTTTTTTTTTGGAAATGATAAATTGGACCTCTTTCAGGCAGCTCCTCAGACGCTGGAAACCAGTTTTCCTTCATTTTTACTGTCTCAAGTGATCCACGTTTATGATGTGGGATGTGGGATTGTAAATTGGACATATATTTTCTATCTTTAGTCCCATAAGTAAAATTGAATCAATAATTCAAACATCAGATTAATGGAGACTAATGTCAAGTCTATATTTTAGCTTATTGTCTTATTAATAGCTCAGATACTATAGAAATGCCAGTTTTATGGATTTGCTGTATTTCCTCCAGTAACCCTAACCCTAAAGAACTTAAAGTTCAAATTTTCAAGTCTTATGGTAACAGAAACCAAATTAAAAGTGAATACAAATGATAATATGAGGTTGAGCTCAAGACGTCATTAACATGAAATAAACGTGGAGCAGAATGATGCAATATTCCGATAGACATGACGTGTATTAACACTTGAGTTGTCTTTTTTTGTTTTAGTTTGTTTTGTTTTTTGCTTGATTTGTTTTGTTTAGATCTCACAATATATTCAAATACTCACTGTAGCTATTTCAAGAAGTCATTTCTACAGATTGTGGCTGTGGGGCCGCTGGTTTAATGCTTGAAGTTAATCAAATTACCCTCAGCCAGTCAGGCTCAGCCAGTCAGGCTCAGCCAGTCAGGCTCAGCCAATCAGGCTCAGCCAGTCAGGCTCAGCCAGTCAGGCTCAGCCAATCAGGCTCAGCCAGTCAGGCTCAGCCAGTCAGGCTCAGCCAATGAGGCTCAGACAGTCAGGCTCAGCCAGTCAGGCTATGTTTAGTTTGTTAAAGATTCTGTGCCAACGTTATTTCAGGGCGAGTGACATCTTAGACATCAGTTGCATAAAATATATTTTGATTATGTAAGTTAAATAACATTGTTTAGATAATTTACTAGCACTGTTGTTTTGTTCGGACCACATCACGATACCTGATACGGTTACATATCACATCTTTGGATTCAGGGCTGTCAGACCTTCTAAACAAACCCTGATTGGTGTTTTATAGCAAAAACTGGTAAAGTATGAGTGCATCCATCACACATGTTCATATTTTTAATTTAAATCATTAATGCATCAAGGTAGTCCCACTCTTTTTTGTTCTGTTTGGGTTTTTTCAGAACATTCAGACGTTCTCACTAAGCCTGTCCATATATACTGTTGATAAAAACACTTTGGAAACATGTGAGATCTCAGTGGGGAAGAAAAAAAAGGATGCCACAGAATTCAAAGGATCTCCTAAAAATCAAATCATGCTGGGATGTCCTCAGTCAGGTCCAACCTGGTGGTGTCGGATGGACCAAAACATGATGTCTCAGAGGTGTTCTACTGGATCTAGGTCAGTTCCTTAATCCTCCATGAACTGCCCACGACCTGTTCCACCTGTGTAGGTTCTGACACCTCATCCTGATACCTAATGGCAGTCAGGGTGCAGCTGTCTAACCTGTAGCGGTCTGTGGATGTGCCTCTCCCAGACCATCACTGAGCCGCCACCAAACCAGACACGCTGAATGCATAACATTCTCCACAGCTTCTCTGGACCCTTTCATGTTTGTGCTCAGGGTGAACCTGCTGTCGTCTGTGAAACAGAGCACCAGTGGACCTGCCAATTCTGGTATTCTATGGCAAATGCCAGTCAGGCTTCACGGTGCCGGGCAGTGACCACAGGGCCCACTAGAGGGCGTCCGGCTCTCAGACCACCCTCATGTGGTGGTCAAGTCTGTGTCTCGTTGCTGCTCAGAGACATTCACACCAGTGGCTGCTGGAGGTAAAATCCTCTCCATGCTCCTGAGACTGTCCTGGGATACACAGCAAACCTGGCAACAGCACCTATTGATGTAGCATCCTCGAGGAGTTGGCCTACCTGTGCGACCTCTGTAGGGTCCAGATAGTGAAATATTGCCTCATGCCATCAGTCGTGACCCTGACCCCAGCCAAGTGCAGAACTAGTGAGGGGAAAAAAACGTGAGTGGCCGGCACCTGTAAACCTGTTCCTGTACCGGGGCTGTCTGTGTTGGCCCTCTAGTGCTAATGTTGTTAATTTCATTAACACCAAAGCAGCTGAAACTAATTAGCAAACCCCGTCTGCTGACCACGTCAACCTCCCAGAGGTTTAACTGACTTGATGCTATCCTCTGATTAAAAATTGATACTTTAATTTTTTTAGCAGTACTTCAGCTCCAAGGCCTCGTTATCTCCTCGTTATCTCCTCTGTAGCTGCTCGAGGACCACAGGCCTCGTTTAGGGAAGTGGAATTGTCAGCTGGTGAAGATTCTTCATTGACACTAATATACATGCTTTAAAAAAAAACTGCAAATGACGGCCTCATTCCAGTCAGATGTCCTGCTGTTTTGTGCACACAGTAAAAACGTATTGGGAAACCTAATGGAACTGAGCCATCATCATTTGCATTTGCTTCGGTGCTATTTTACCTTCAGCCAGTCACTGAAAAAAAACCCTCAAATGTTAAATCAACTGCATAGAATAATAATAAATGAAGGTACAAGAAGGTAATGAAAGTTATTGGGTAATAAAGTATTTGACCTCACATTTTCATCTATATTTTAATGATTGCAAAGTTGGTCAGGACTCTGTCCATGCACTGTCATGTTACACAAATGTTGGAGAAAACAATCCACCACAATTCATATGTTCTCATTTACAGACCAAAGCGTTGTGTGTCCAGTGTAGCTCTAGTAAAGCTAAAGAAATCAGCTTAAACTCTTTTTATTTGTGTTTGTTGTTCGAAGTCAAAGTAGATTTAAACTTGTTTTGTTTTGACAGAAGAATGATGCTGATGATGACACGGTAATATTAGTGTTAGTGGCTTTACAGCTTAGGTTGTGATGGCATTAATCAATGACTCTTTACCATTCAGTAGGTAAAGTGAATGTGCACATGTGGACTGCATATTAACTATGTTGCAAAATGTAACCTTAAATCAAAATAAAATTTCTAAAGTAAAGGCAGTGTCACTACTTGTGTTTTCTGCTGTCCATCTGATAATGTTGAACCACTCAGTTTTATTTATATTGCACCAATAACAACAAATAGGTGTTTTCATCTGCTTCAGCATATTTTACTTCATCCTTCAAGGTTTCAGGACCCATATCATCATATTCCATTTCATAGTACTCCATCCATCTTAATGATGATTTTTGTATTCTTCCATCTCTTTTGTTTATTTAATATGCTAATGCTTGCCCTGATGACTGTTATCCTGCCCCTCCTCAGCAGTGATCACCCTGATCGTGGGGATTTCAGGGACGTCGCTGACCGGTGTGAGTCCTCCTTTTAGAGATAAACATTTCTAAAACAAAGGAGATGGTTGTTGAGTACAGTAGAGTACAGTCATCGTGCCTGTGGTTATTTCTGATGATGTCGTGAACCAGTGCAAATACCTGGGAATGATCCTGACAGCAGGCTGACTTCTGAAGCTCGTCAGAGGTGCATATTTATCAGAAGCTCTGTGGTTTTAATGTGAACTCTACTTGTAGGAGAATGATTTACTCTTGTTTTAGTGAGTCGTTAATTACTTTCAACTTCATCTGCTGTTTTGGACTTTTAATATGGAAGAACAGGAACAAACTGTTGGGGAATTGTTGGGAACCCTAAACAACCTCTCTGAGTTTAGGACGAACAGACTGAGAGGCTCATTTACTCCTGCAGCGATAAAGGATTTGTTGTGACTTCAGACAGAGGTAAACTAACAAGATCTCAGCTTTACCGCTGGATGCAGCCAGCAGAAAAGTCTACTAAACTCATGAAACAAAGAAAATGGACAGGAAAGCACACAGCAGGGGGACACCAGTGATGACGTCACAAAGGACGCAGGAAAACTGAGGCAATACACCTCTGTAACAAGACTGAGGGAAACAGGAAGTAAAACTAAACAGAAAGAGAAGACGCAGACATGACACACTAATACAGAACATGTGCGACAAGGAAAAAGACACACAAAGACAAAACACACACTGGGATGCAGGGACGCAGGGAAACAGGAACTTACTGCGGATAACCATAATTATAACAAACTGAGGACCAAAACTCAGAACATAGAAGAAATACAACAATAACAGAACATCAAGGCCAAAGGACCGTGACACTTTCACTTCCTGATCCCAGACCACGTCCCCCAACTGTGTTCTCCTGCTTTCCTTCTCCAACTTTTGCATTAAAATCATCCAGAATGATGGACGCTCTCTTGCATTATGTCCAGGATCTTTCTTTGTCCTTGTAAAACACTTCAAGGTCTTCATCACTGATGTTGCTCGTAAGCATTCAGCTTGACCATGATTACCTGATTCAGTATTGTCCAATTTGCTTTAATGGTGTCTCTGTATTTCCTGTCTAGGATGAGTCCATCTGTTTCCCTCTGGACTAGATGATAAGACCTCTGTTAACTTTTTATCGACCAACATTTGTCCATCTACCTGCTGCTAGACCCAGGATGTTAATATTCAGTCTCTCCGTTTGCCGAATGGTTTGAACGGCTACTTGTTGGTTTGTGTTTACAAAAAACAGCAACATTCATTAATACTCATCACAGTAGAGAAATCAGAAGGAAGCCAGAGGAGGAACTGACGAAAACGTTTGAAAAGACAGCAGAAAATATTTTTCATAGTGTTCTTATTTTTTAATTCATCAATTGCTTTAATGTGATGCTCAGTTTCCTTTTTAAATAATATGAATAAAGGTTTATTATGACAAAATGTGGCCTTGTGGATTTGTTACTTTGTAAGACAATAAAAAGATTGATAGTGTAGGTGTTCTCTCTTTAGGAGAGCTAGGGATGCCAAACCTCTGAATAAATTCAGGGTAATTCAATAATATTTATTATTATCATTGAATAGCTGGGTTGCTAAAATTACGCTGTTATGAAGCCAGTTTTAATAAAATAATTTATTTATAGTAAAGACCTATGTGGGGAAAAGTTAAGTTAAGACCAAGGTAAGGGCATTTGCTTATGAAACTTGGATAAAGTATTCAGGTCCAGGTAGATATGGGGTTGTTAATAAGTTGCTTTGTCTATTTTATTTTGAAAGTATTATATGAGTCATTTACACTATATTTATTATATTTATTTGTATATTTTCCACACCGTTGAGCACAGAGACCTAGACCTTGTCTTGGGTGGAACACAATTTTGTTGTGTCATGTACAATGAAAATAAAGAACTATTCTATTCTATAAAATCTATAACATTTAGACCTCCAGATTCACAAGTATTCATAAGGACTGGTAATGAATAGTATTGTATAGTTGCTTGTTAATAAATAGAGGGATGACTGCATATATACGCCAACACAGTTTTTTTGTTTTCATCAGGAGAATTCGACCCTTTAACGACAGATCTCTTTGTAGCCACTCGTTAACAGTTTTCTTTGTCTTATTGATGATCAAAGCATCATTTCTCATAATAGTAATCCTAAGATAAGTGACTGGAAGAGTTACAGATGTGCAACAATCTGCATCCTTCAGGGGGGAAAAGTTCACATTTGTTCAGATTTAGACAAAGCCCGGAGGCAGCTGAGGATGATTCAGTTGGTTTCATAACACTGGGAACCTGCCTGGTATTTGTTTTTTAAATATATCACTTTTAAGTTGATGACTTATAATTTAAAGGTCAGATAAAGGTCAAGGTCAAGTTTTCTGAAAGTCTTGTGAACACAGTAAGTCATGAACAATGTCACCAAAGATGTTCAAATTCACACCACAGATGCTAAAAATGCATCTGTGGTGTTACTTTGAATCTTGGTGACCCTAATCTCAAGGTAGAGGTCAGAGGTCAGGTTTTCTGAAAGTCTTGTGAACTTGATAATGACATCACCTCAGAAAATTAATAGCACAGGTGCATCTACTACAGCTCTCTTGACCTGTGGCTCCTGACAGTATTTTTTTTCTATTAAATGACCTAAAAAATATTACTCACTGTAACTCTAAGAATGCTTTGTGTTCTTTTATGTTCAGTTATTTTGGATTGATTTAAGAAAAATAAGGTTAATGTAGAAAACCATCAACTAAACACACGTTTCCTTATTTTTGAGAGCGTGAAAGTGAGTCACTGGTTCAAGAATGAAACTTCACTTTGAAACAGAATGACAATGCAACTCTTTCTATTGATATTCTTACATTAATGTACTCCTCTACCTTTCTTCTTCTCAATTATAAATGTTCTTACTTTATTATTTCGACTTCAGCTTTTCATTATTATTATTTAACAAAAAGGTTTTAAAAAGAGGGCTACTGAACAGAGAGACGGGTTTCCGGTTCCGCCACCATTAGCGATGACAGCCGGATGCTAGCCATGTTAAGCCCAAAGAAAAAGTTGCAAAACTTTGGTTTTCATGGAGGCGGTGGCACTTTACTGTTATGTACCGAGCATTTCATCTATGGCAGCTCAGCCCCCGTGTGCACTGCCTTGCTGATAGCATGGGCTCCATGGCTGTGTGACACTTGTGACACACCCACCAAACGGGAACCGACCTGGGGAAGTTCAAACGCAGCTGCCACGGTTCGGCACAGTTTGAAGGAAACATGCCTATCAACCCGGAAACCATATCAGATCGCAATATACAGGTCTGAACGTGCCCGCGCGCTCCTCCAGCGCCGTTAAAATCACCCTGAGAGCCAAAGGAAGTTAGTTTGGTGCTTAAAGAAGTCAGATAGAATTTGGAAACAAGATAAAAGGGTGAGAAAACACGTTAAACGCTGCTGGTTGCAAAGCCCTTCTGCTGCAGAGCAATACCCGAACCCAACACCGCCCCTCTGTACGTCGACGCGCTTAGCCAGGGTGGAGTTTTTCGCTAACCGCTGCTGAGGGACAGGGAGAGGAACAGAAAAAGTCGTCTTCTGGCCTTTCCCGCTGTGGAAAACTATTTCTTCTCGGGTGATAATTTAAGGACCGTTAAAGCAGCTCTGTCTTTTTGTTTAAGCGGCCGTCGACGGGAGTGGATTAACGCGCCCAGGTCAGACTCAATGTTTCTAACTTTGAAAAGTTTCTAGCTTTTCTTTCTTCCCTTTTTTTTTCTTTTTTTTTTGCAAGACGTCCCTGACGTCACCAGATACCGACATGAAGACACAAATTAGTAAACGTATGCAGGCCTTCTAACGTAGACGTCGCAGAAACTGCTGCGTATGTGATAACAACGGTTGGTTCACACAAATGGGAGACAAATCTAACAAGCAACAAGCGCCACAAAGACTGACCACCTCTCTCACACACACACACACACACCTGAATGTACTGTGCGCCGTGTAGCTGCCCTATCATGCCTCCCTACAGTAAGGGGCTTTTTGATAAGATGTGTGTGTGCGTGAGTTGACTTGAGTATTGTGAAATGCTCTGTCTGTATTTTGTTGTTAAAGTTTAAATAAGTGACCACACGAACTTCCTCTGCTCCTCAGAGCAGAGGATTTCAGTTCATAACAGTCACTTTGTAGGCCGCTCAGAGCTGTCCTGGGCGTGTTAGCTGCTGTTAGAACAAGAAAAAAATATGTAGCCTCTGGGTGTAAATTCTTACACCCAGTGTGATGTGTTGTGCAACACAATGAAAGAATTTGGATGCAGATATGTTTATAGACTAGCTACCGACAATAGGCAATAAAGCAAAAACAGAGTGAGGCTTTCCCAAAAATAGAACATTCTTATTACATTAATTCATACAGTTAAACACATCAGTAAAAATCTGTCGATGCTTTGAATGTGCTATCGTAATTGGGGGATGGAGAAAAGGGAAAAAAGAGAGGGCTACATCTCACTGTACACAAACGGCTCCAACAGGAATTCTGCTTCTTTGCCTTTGGTGTTTCTAGCTTCCTGAATGTGTTTGTTTGGACACTGATTTTGGATGAGAAGGCCTTGCTCACAGTCTCCAGGTCAGGACTCTGCAGGGCAGTCAAGTTCTTCCACACCAAACTCGCTCATCCATGTCTATATGGACCTGCTCTGTGCACTGGTTGTCATGTTGGAGCAGAAAGGGACCGTCCCCAAACTGTTCCCACAAAGATGAAATTGTCCAAAATGTCTTGGCTTTAAGAGTTCCTGTCACTAAGGGGCCTTTGCCCAAGTCCTGAAAAGCAACCCACACCATAACCCCCTCTGGACCAAACTTTACACTTGGCACAATGCAGTCATTCAAGTACCATTCTCCTCCAACAAACCCAGACTCATTTGGCTTGTTGGATGGAGAAGCGTGGTCCATGACTCCAGAGAACACATCGCCACTGCTCGAGGGTCCAGCGGTGGTGTGCTTTACACACTGTATCTGATGATGTAAGGCTAGGCCATGGAAAACCATTTGATTGAAGCTCTCTACACACTGTTCCTGAGCTAATCTGAAGTTTGGAGGTCTGCAGTGATTGACTGCAGAAATTTGGCCTGTTTCCTATGAGGCTCAGCATCGGCTGATCCCACTTTGCAATTTTACATGGCCCATCACTTCATGGCTGAGCTGCTGTCATTCCCAGTTACTTCCAGTTTGTTATAATACCACTAACAGCCGACTGTGGAATATTTAGGAAACAGTGGAATTTAGAATTTGAGAGTGAATGCTTTATATTTATATATATATATATATATATAAATATATAAATGACCGTGTTTCTGGATGATTTTCTGTGTAAAAACTGTTGATGGAGATAGTAGCTCAATAAGATATACTAACCATACACCGGTGAAGCACTGTGCTCTCAGCTGTAAAAACATTAATAAATGAAAGTATCCAAAATTCAAGCCATACAGTGTACAGGTCAGAGTGTAAAAGCTCATTCTGATAGTTGTGTCATAGTTGAGTCTCACACCAGTTAAGGAAACCGGCTTCCATTCCATTGTGCTGCAGTGGTTGGAGTGTAGTGTTTTAACTCAACCATATTTGGTCAAGACAACATGTGCAGCCACTAGTCCACAAGAAATCATTTGTTTTAGACACGAGCCAATTCCCATGGCTGTGTGAGATGCCTTGGGAGTTCAGTCAGACCAGTGAGGAGATTCTAGAAGAAAATGTAGTTCTTAGTTAATTTAATGTGCCATATTAAAATCAGATCTTTTTTGAAGAAAACACTTTCTTAAATGCAAAAATAGATAAATAATCTCAAATCCAGTAATGTCAAATAAAATGAAGAACACATATAAGCTAAACTTAGGTGTGAAATAAAATTATCTTCTTGGATGGCTTTCTTACATTAAGAGGAGGCAGAAAGAGTTCTGACAGGATGTTACTTCCAGGATGGAACCAGCTCCCAGTTTGGATTCTGGAGACAGACTCCCTCTCTAATTTTAAGATTAGTCTTAAAACCTTCCTCTCCAGGGTGCCAGGGTGGCTCAGCAGGTGATCGTGAGCAGGTGATCATGCAGCAGTGCGGGCAGCGCAGGTTTGAGTCCCGACCTTTCCCACGTGTCTTCCCCGTCTCTCTCTAGTATTTCTTTCCATTCACCTCTTGTTACTCTGTGTAATACTCTATATAATAATGCGGAGTAGTTTATAGTTATCATTAATCCCTGGCTCTCTTCCACAGCATGCCTTTTGTCCTGTCTCTCGCCCCTCAGCCCCACCCAGTTATGGCTGATCACTGCCCCTTCGTGAGCCTGGTTCTCCTGGAGGTTTCTTCCTGTTAAAAGGGAGTTCTTCCTTCCCACTGTTGCTTGTTCACAGGGGGTTGTTTTAACTGTTGGGTTTCCACTGTATTATTGTAGGGTCAGTACCTTACAATATAAAGTGCCTTCAGGCAACTGTTTGTTGTGATTTGGCGCTGTATAAATAAAATAGATTTGAATGAAGTAGATTCGGTGTGTGATCATGTGCTTTTGTGCCTGTTTAAGTGAGCTAGTGAATGAGTGGGTATGGGCGTTTGTAAGCCTTTAAATGAGCGTGTAGTGGCTCCAGTGAGGAAAAGTGAGGATGTCAGCATTCTCAGAGCTGAGGCTCACCTTCTGCTTTGATGCAACGCTTCCCGCTGCCGAAAACAGACGGTAGTGCAGATGTGAGTAATTAATGCTAATGATAATTCAGTGTCCAGCCTACCAGCCCAGGGTTTTAGGCTATTGGCCCATATATATTTTTACTGCCCTGTGAAAACTTTCATTTTTATATTTATATTAATGTAATTCTGCTTTTTTTTTTTTAATAAAGCTTTGAAATAAATTTGGTCCGGTGCGCCTCCTTTAGACTCACCCCTGCTTGCATCAGAATTTTCTCTCAGAAAAAGGGGGCAGTTTGCTTTTCTTCACGTTGGAGCTTGTTGATCAGGTGGTTTGATGAAGGACTCCTGCCAGCTTTTTTCCAGTAAAGATTACAGGAACAAGTGCTGCTGTTTTGGATGCTAGAAACTGTTTTTCAGTATCTGCTCGGCCTCTTTGCTCTTCACCGTTTCTGTAAACAGACTTCATGTAAAATGATAAAATCACTGTGAGTGCTGCTGTTGTGTTAATGTTGTTATACTTTTGATTTACATTGGCACTCCTAGATATATTTCTACTACCGGTCTACATATTTGTATACTAATGGCACTGAGCTAAAGGGGAAGTTAATAATTAAAATCTAGATTGGAAATGAATCCAATCCCAGGTCATGCTTGTTTTGTGTTGGTCGGAGGCTCCACCTACAGAGTGTCGGCAGGTGGAGGCAGTGTCAAAAACAGGGATGCAGCAAAAACTGTATTTTGGAGAACACTCCTCTCCATATACTGAGTGGAAACATGGATTGCTCATTTGGTAGGTTGCCTCCCTACCTGCATGTGTAAAGTACCCACATGTCTACAGGATTACTATTGTAGTGGCATACACAATCTCAGTGGTTTGTGTGATGTTTGTAGTGGGGATACTGAGAAGAGCTGCAAGCATCTGTTCTGAGGGGACTTCGTCAGTGAGCTGGGAGAGTCACCTTCTTGGTTGTGTGGCTGGTTTGAGTCTGCCCGTAGTGTTTATCCTCAGCTCAGTGAACGTTTCTGTCGTTGTTGTTGTCAAGTATTTATTTCTGTTTTATTTTTGTTTCTTGAGCACTGCTCTCTTTTATCAGGGTCGTGCCATTATGTCCATCTTCAGCCTAGATAGTAGCTGATTTCTACTGGTGCTGATACTGAGGTACCAGCTGCTTCTTGGTCAGTGTAGTTGTTGATCTGCTTATTTGTAGTTCCCACATGCGTCGCATGTAACCTAGCTATAGCTGCTTTCCTATAGCCTGTGAGTAATTTCTTTGCTACTGTAACAGGAATTTCCCAACTTCAGGGAGAGATAAAAAATATCTTATCTGAATCTTAAAGATACAGTATTTTAGCTCTGACATGGACATATAGTGCGCACCATATCAGCACAAGTCATCAATAAAAACAATAACAGAGGAATATGTGTGCAGCAATTGGGGAAAATATAATCTGGAACCCAGTTGGGCTGGTAATGTTGGCAAACTCCAATCATTCAGGAGAAAAGAATTAAGGTTATTAGCTAAGAGGTTTACTTGAATGCCAGTAATAGTACAAGAAAGACATGGGTTGTATTATTGGGTTGGGCAGTGAAAAGGTTGAACAGTATTTTTTGCATATAATGGAGAGATTGTTTTTATCCTTTGGGTCTTGATTGATGCAAAACAGATAAGATGCCATTTAAAATCACATATTAGAGTGCTCCTCTAAAGCTCTTCCATTGGTTATAAATTTGAAGCGAAAAGTCCTGCCTTTGAAGTGAATTGGTACATAAGTCAGGAACTATGAGCAAGGAAAGAATCAGAATTCAGAGCCCAGAGGAGAAGAAACCGAGATGCTCGGAGGATGGACAGCTCCAGAAGTAGGGGTACACTGATTGCAGTTTTCTGGCCGATTTCCTATCACCGACCTTTAAAAAGTCTGACCTGCCGATCCCGATTTTGGCCGATACCAATTTTTAAAACACTGTTAAAAGATCACAATTCACTTTCAATGTTCCAATCTTATTTTCTTGAAAAACATACCCTTGAACAATAGCCTAGGAGCAATATAAACTTGTTTTAACTGCCCATGAGGTAGAGCTCTGACATAGAAATAAAGTTTAGAGATTTTTTGTGCAAACTTCTAAATAAAAACTTAACTACTACATTAGTCTTTCAATTTTTTACATTTCAAAAAACAAAACTTCATCAACAGATCAGATTAGAGATCTGTTTTAAGGCTCTCACCAAAAATATGCCATGAACTCCATAAGTTTCCTCGTAGTAGCTTTGTTTTTTTCATTGCTCATGAGAGCTAACAACGGGCCACCGACGGACTCTTTCTTTCCGCTGGCTTTCGCTTTAGCCTTAGCTTGATTGTTCTCTTCAAATGCTGCATATTCAACGGTGTGGTGGTTTCTTAAATGGCGAACGAGGTTTGTAGTATTAACGTTTTTGGATGTGCTTCCACCCCGACTAATTTCGGCCTTACAAGAATTACAAATTGCGAG
>VOQJ01003473.1:3558-20487 GCA_015052665.1 Apistogramma diplotaenia
CCACACACACCCACACACACAACCACACCCCCCCCCCACACCCACACACACACACACACACCAACACACACACAAATCCAGTAGTTTTTTTTTTTTGTGTCTTCGCATATCATACAATGTGTTTGTGTGCACTGTCCAAAACCTATTCTGCAGTAAGCCAAGGGGAAAGAAGAGAAGGCACATCAGCATATAAACAGATGCAGACCTTGTGTGTATGTGTGGTTGTATTAAGTGTCTGTACTGCAGTCAGCGAGCGGATTCACTGACAGATGAGCTGAATAACTGTTAGGAAGGCGTGTAGGAAACTAATTAGCCCAGACACAGTCATTACTTCACTTTCTGCTCTACACCATTATCCTCATGGTGGAAAATCAGTTGAAGACAAAGTTGTTTTCTGCTTTTCAGCTTTGCTCATTTTGCTATTAAGGCTTCTTCATTGCAAACGTTCACAAAAAAAATACCGCAACTGTGAAACTAATGCTTCAGCGAATTAAGAAACAATCGACAGCATACATTTAGCATTTATTGTGAGATGCTACAGTTTCTCTGTTCATCATAGGGGAGATAGACAGTATTGAAAAACTATTTGCATGAAATCACCTGACTGGCGCTAGAGTAAATAGTGGTTGACTTTCTGCTTATAGCAGTGAAACTAAGGAAGCAGTGAGGTTAGGGAACATCCAATATCCAAGTTCCCCTGAGCCTGGAGCGTTACTGAAACGTGTGTGCGCGTTCTCTTAGAATTAGCAACCATGAGCTGTTTACTATGCGGCAACAACGTCCAGGAGAAATAAATGGCATTTCCCTTGTATAAGAAGTGAGTGTGGGCACTCATCACAGAATCAGATCAAAAGGAATTATAGCTGTGGCTCCAAACCATGTGGTTATATAGGAGATGTGGATGACCTCACTTCTATAAACTCTTGCACTAAAATGTCACAAGTGTTAACCTTCCTACTCCCAATAATTTTATCTTACTATTCCATAGCAGAGGTGGCAAAAGTACTGAGATTCTGTTCTTAAGTACAAGTACAAGTACTTGATACTTGATACTAAAATACTTTGGAAAAAGTTGAAGTACTGGTACAACTTCTTTACTTAATTAAAAGTGAATGAATCTCAGCATCAGCAGCTTCATCTCTGCTACACTTCCTGTAACCTGTAACTCTGAGCATGAACGCAGAGCTTTACTGTAAATACAGTACAGCAAGCTGAGCTGTTTATCAGCACTAAACTGCAGTATTTTCATACAATCTTTAAGTTACACAAAGTTAGTGTACCTCAGTTTGTTCTGCAGTTCTTCCCTTTAAATCTTACCTCTCTGCTTCCTCTCCTCCTCTTGCTCCATCTCTGAGTGAAGATGTAAAATGATGTGTAATCTCATTCTACATTATTTCTTTCCTTCTGAACTTCTCTCTGCAGCTGTTCTTTTAGCTCGCAGACACACTGTGTGACAAACTGCACACACTTTGTGTGTTTGCTGATATTTGTTGAGCATTTAGAAACGTTACATTTAAAATGACCTGCAACACGTTATTCAGCACGTTATATTAGGATTCTGAAGGTTCTATTGATGTATTGTGAGTTGAAATATTCCACACGATGGTACTACAGCATGTATGAATGTAAAGATATGGTGTTAAAGGGCTTTGTGAAAGGTTTCATCTGGGCACCACTGGGCTGGACACACTTACCCATTCACATTACGCCTGTCGCCACGGATTTCTTCCTCTTCTTGTCCACCACTACTATCCTGTCCTTCCATGATTGTTCCTGTTCTTTCGCCTTCTTTCTCAGTTTTCTGACCTAGAAGTCCTGAGGTCAAAATGGGAAATGCCAGTAAGGGTGGTTGAGAATAACAGAGCTAAGATCCTGTTGGACTGCCAGATTCAAACGGACAAACTTCTGATGGCAAACCAACCGGACATCATAGTGATGAACAAACAAATGAAGAAGGCTGTAGTGATAGACGGTGCAATGCCAAGTGACAACAACATCAAGAAGAAAGAACACAAGAAGCTCGATAAATACCAGGTGCTCAGAGAGGAGCTAGAAAGGATGAGGAAGATGAAGATAGCAGTGATCCCCGTGGTGATCGGAGCACTCTGAACAGGATAAGTGAAAGAGAATGGATGGATCTTTTTAACAGTGGTTCATGCTCTTTAACAGATTTTTAATAAAGGGACTTAAAATTGTGAATGTGAGAGTCTATTTTTCAACTGCAACTCCTTCACTGATAAATTGCACATATATTTTTAAACCCTCTCTCATCATTTTCAAAATACTTGCAGGAAATTACTTTACTTACTCACCCAAAAATGACGTATTCTCTATTTCTCAAATCTTTCACCTTATTGTTACCTCTGCAAAGAAGGTTGTGTTTTTGGTAGCATTTGTGAGTCATTTTGTCTGTAAATATGTCACATTTGACCTCTAACCTGCCCTTCAAGGTCATTAGATTAATATGAAGGTCAAAGTGATGATAATGCTATAAAGAGCATTGTTTCTCTGTGTTGCACTGGACTTCTGACCTCTTCTTAAAGGTCAAATAAGATCACATTTAAGAACTTTTTTTTAATCTTTAAAACTTTTTAAAATTCTACAGCTTTTGATTGTACTGGCAGCATTTAGGAAATGATGCTACTACACGGGCATTCTAAATATTACAATATAGTTCACATCCAAATAATATGTCGCATTTGACCTCTGACCTCACTTTGACAATTTACATCTGTCTTTTATGTTTTATAATTGTCAAGAAAAATAGAATGAGCTGCTTGGTTAGAAACATACTGTAGTGTAATATTATATAATCAGCCCAAGTTATTCATGTCAACTCATCTACAAATCAATATCATTACTTACTCATCCATAATGTGTGTGTAAAAGTAATCATCTGTCAAACTGCCTTATCTGATTTTTACTTCACTGTAAACCTATTAAAGTACATTTAAAAAGAACAAAGAAAACCAAAGGAATCTACAAAACTATTCCTTTAAGTAAATACTGCGCAGAGAGTGAGCTGCTTCAGCGGAGGTTTTCACCAGAGGGGGAGCATGTTATCTAAAATTAATTACAGGCAGTCTTTCCCCTATGTTCACTAGATTAAATAATTAATTATAGACACAATCAGCATCATCTTGTATCTGTATTTGAAATTGCTGTGCGCATGGCAACGCTTTTTATTTTTATATCAGTGTGGATAATCCTCTGAATCCCAGTTTATTTCATTCATGAGATCTGCTGATATGTTTTCAGGCTTGGATGGAAACATGGGAATCTAATTGGTGTCTTTCCTCTTGCTGAAGAATTTTTACTTCACTATAAACTTATTAAAGTAAATTTAACAAGAACAAAGAAAACCAAACGAATACATAAAAAATACAAAACTATTCCCTGTAAGCAGATACTGCACAGAGTGAGCTGCCTCAGCGGAGGTTTACACTCAGACTGCTTCTTGTTTTAGCTTTTACACATATATTCACTATTATTCAGTGTTGATTGTTATGATTATGTTTCAAATGCATAAATAAGCGGTCACGGTCAGAAATGTGGTCAGTATGTCACTATAGAAAAAACGGCCTGCAGACTGAATAACCTGAGACGACCAAATTCTAAAAAAAAAAAAATCAAAACAAAAATTCAGCAGATGGCCAAGTTGTGCTAAGACAGGACCTCCACACATGTTGTTGTGTTGTTGTTTTTTCACTACAAACTTTGGATAATATGCTAATTTGATTAGATCGCAATATAACCGAGATTGATATCATAGACATCAACATTGTTGGCACTGAGTCGACTGTGTGAAATTTGCTAATTGCATTAAAGATTGTAACCTTGTCTGAGAACAAAATGTGTCCCCATCATGGACTGCATATGTGAGCGGAATCAAATATTTGTCTGCATCAGCACAGAAAGGCGTATGGGCAAACAGAGGACAACATCTGTCTATTGTATTACGGGCTCTTTGATTTGTGCTGAGTCCAGATGGGCCGTCATGCTTCGTGGTTTCACACAGCAAACACTACAGTAACAAACGACTCAGGCTGTGATCCAATGATTTCAGTAGGACAAACGAAAGGCCAGATGAATGGACATCTGTGGCTGCGGCATCAGTGCAGCAGTAGATTTTCCCTCTCATCCTGTGAAGCCTGGTTAAGACAAACTTTAAATGTCAAAACATGAATTATGCACACTAAGTGATGGCAAACGACTGAACATAGACCCTTAGTTGTAATAACAATGAACAGTAAGTATTTGTAGCCTGCCATTATTTTATGGCTGCAAGCACTGATGACTGTCCTCATAACCATCATTCGCATAAAAATCCACTGATTTTCCTTCTGTGTGATGCAATCTTTTAAGAACAAAGGCCTCTGAGAATTTGATGGGATTGTGTAAAATTTTCGTTGAACTTTGATGTGTTCTAGGAAACCCGACTAAGGTGGGCTTTGTTTTGATTGAGTAGCCCCCACGTGGTGTGCACCAGTTGGAAAACTTAACACTTCGTCTGTGAATGTCATGTCTCCCTAGAAAGTGATGAAAATGTCAATGCATGAGCCTGTAATGTCCTTTTATACTTTACCAAAAGAGGCGAGGGCATAAAAAGTACTGATTTCTCTCCTGGATCACCATCAGACGTCTGGACCAATGCGGACACTCAAAGTCTGGATGATTGGTGATTGACCCCAATAAGTGAACGTAGTGCAAATAAACTGCAGTGAATTTGAGATGGTTCACATGTTGTTGGTTCATTCAGGTTACAATTATATTTTTTCTCGCTCAGATATGTCACTGTAAATATTTGGCTGTCCTAAGTACTGTGATGGTCCTGGGCTGGTGGCCCGGTGCTCTGAGTTCTGTTTTTTGTTATATCTCTGGTTGTGATTGTTGGTTCTTCTTACAGTTTGGTTTCTCAGTTTGTTGTAGTTTTTGTGTTTTGATTTTGTTATAGTTATTAGTTATTGGTATCTAGTTCCTGATTCCTTGTTCTTGCGTGTCTGTCTTATCCCTTCTGTGCCTGAAGTCCAGTGTTTGTGTTTCCGGTGTCTCTGTCTCCCCTGTTTGATCACAAGTTTAGATTCCATCTGTGTGTCAGTCTCTGTCACGTTTTCTGTGATGTCATGTTGAGTGTGTTGTGTTTAGTATTTGTTCCCCTTGTCTGGTTTGTATAAGTCTGATCAACTGTTCTCCCCGAATGTTTGGCGCTGCTGGCTTTATTCCAGCTCCACTTTTCATGTGTTGCAGCAATAAAGCTGAAGCAAATTAAGTCCTGTGTGGAGTGCTGAGTTTTGGGTCCATCTCTCGCCTGCTACACAGGTAATCATGGCAACAGTACTTTAGTATAACTTTGCAGGACTTGTACTTTTAGTGAACATTTTACTTTTATGCTGGTTTATGCTCTGACTCCACTGGAACATTTTACAGAGGCAGCAGAATGAAACCTTACATTCAGCCACAGCACCGTAGCAGGTAGATGGCTGGTGTGTAGGGTGGATGTGCAGTACAGTACCAAGTGCAGGACACTGACTCCAGATCCAATGCTGCATTTTATGCAGCAAATATACTTTCTTAATGCTTTATTTTGCTTCTAAATATTCAGTAATTGGGTGGAAGACAAAACAAATACATGTGCGTATCCAGGTAAGCAGTTTTGAGGTGTGCCAGACATTTCCACATAAAGATAGATTTAAGGAGGCAGTTTTGCAGAGCTATGCTAAAACTACATATTGTAAATAAAGTATTTTATGGCAAATGTATCTTTCTGGTTGAGTGTTGGCTAATGTTTACAAAACACAGCGAAAGCGATGAACTTTGTGTTGCTTTTGGCAGGGTTCTACTTAGTGTGCGTGCTGGCTGTGACTTTCCTTTTCAGCATTTTTAGTGATATGGCTCACACACCAGAATGCAGTTTGTGGTTTCTTGGCCTTCACTACAATAATAGCTGTCTCCCGTCTTGTATTCTTCTGCCAGTTGTTATGGAGTGGGTTTGTTGCTGTGGCCTCCCAGCACTGTGTTTAACAGTGTTCAGCCCACCAGTGGCATTGTAAACCCAGCTTGACAATAGCAGGAGGCCGGGGGGAGCTCCTCAGGAAGGAGATGCTCCAACTCCTCCAACTGGGACTAATGTTCATCTTCAGGCAAGAGAGAGCATCTGATATACTTGTATATTATTCCAGCTATACGAGCTACAATGATGTAAGATGGAAAGCAATTTCATCAATGTCATATTTTGAACAAGATTAGATGTTACAAAAAAACTGGAGGGCAGGGAAGACTTTGTCACCATGAGAAGGGGGCGCATGTTATCTAAAATTAATTACAGGCAGTCTTTCCCCTATGTTCACTAGATTAAATAATTAATTATAGACACAATCAGCATCATCTTGTATATGTATTTGAAATTGCTGTGCGCATGGTAACACTTTTTATTTTGACATCAGTGTGGATAATCCTCCGAATCCCATTCTAGGAGTTTATTTCATTCATGAGATCTGCTGATACGTTTTCAGGCTTGGATGGAAACATGAGAATCTAATTGGTGTCTTTCCTCTTGCTGAAAATTGATTAGTGCCACTGCACATATGGCTCATAGTCATGTTTCAAACTGCCTGTCTTGGCTTTGCTTCAGCAGAGATCTTCATTTCCTTTTTCCACTTGTGTTGCTTGCTTCGAGTGCGTGTCTCTTGTTTGATGACTTTTTGCTTTGTGCCTCTGGAATATTCATCACTTTTTACTTTTGTTTGCCTCTTTTTCCTTCGTCTTTTGCCTTCTGGTCCTGACTGAGAAGCTTCTGTGTTTTAGTAGATCAATTATTCATCAGTAAATGTGATTTAAATCATATTTATTCCTTGTAGTGATTGAAGTTTTCGCTTCCAGCTCAGAAATCTTGACCTCCTTAAGAAATCATCCTTGCATGATTGTGCATAGCTACCCAATATTTGATCCGGTAAGTGTACATGGTAAGAAGAAGAGAAGCAAAGAGAAAACATTCTAAGCAGCGATTGTTATCCAGACCTCAAAACCAAACACTACAAAAATTAACCTTTGAAAAAAACCTTCCAGTCTGCGAGTGAGGCTATCAAAGCTAAAAGGAAAATCCAGAGCAGCGAGCAGTGGAGCTGGAGCTGCTCTTTGTCGAGGCAGTGAGCAGTTTGAAATAAAACCATATGCAAATGTATTTTCTTGTTTTTTTATATTTTTGGAAAACATTTGAAAATATGCAATGCTTTCTGTATGCGAAAGCCGCTAAATTAACTTTGTTTATTAAAAACAAAGGATTATATTAATGGCACATATCTCTGTCCGCCTGTTATAAATTATTTTATGTGTCATAATCTCCTGATCATAATCCTGATCATTTTGAGCTTTTAGTTCTTTTTATATTTTAGTTCTAGTCACGGTTTGTATTTGTGGATTAGAATCAGTCTCCTCAGTGTTAAGCTCACTCACAGCTCCGCTGTTCCTGTGTGTCCTGTTTCAGGTTGGTGCTCGTTTGTCTCTTGTGTCATGCATTACTTCTCCTCCTGTTTAATTGACTTTGATTGTTATCAGCTGTGCTGTATTGAAGCATATTAATTGAAACTTGACCATAAGGGAGAAGTATGGTTGGAAGAGGTGAACAAGCAACAAGAGTTGTCAAGAAAAGGTGATTTAAGAACTTGGAGATTTTCATAAGAATGGACTGAGGCTGGTGTCAGTGTATCAAGAGGCACTGTGTGCAAATGTCTTCAGGAAAGGTGCTACAACTATTGCATTCATCTCATGCAACCACTCCTGAAGCAGAGGGAATGTCAGAAGCGTCTT
This sequence comes from Apistogramma diplotaenia, assembly GCA_015052665.1. Taxonomy (NCBI): domain Eukaryota; kingdom Metazoa; phylum Chordata; class Actinopteri; order Cichliformes; family Cichlidae; genus Apistogramma; species Apistogramma diplotaenia. The sequence goes on from VOQJ01003473.1 coordinate 11,365, forward strand.
ATCAGGGATAAGCAGAAAAAGAACAGAGCTGTTTGCTCAGTGGTCCAAAGTCCTCTTTTCATCTAAGAATAAATCTTGCATTTTATTTGGTAATCAAAGTTCTAGAGCAGGGGTCCTCAATCCCAGTCCTCGAGGGCAGGTTTTGGATGCAACCCTGCTTCAACACACCTGAGTCAATTACTCTGGAGAACTTAACTGCATACTGAGGAGGTGATTCAGCCATTTTATTCAGGTGTGTTGAAGCAGGGTTGCATCCAAAACCTGCAGGACACCGGCCCTCGAGGACTGGGATTGAGGACCCCTGCTCTAGAGTCTGGAGCAAGAGCAGAGAGGCTAGGAAGCAAGCTGTTTGAAGTCCAGTATGAAGTTTCCACAGTCTGCGTTAATCTGGGGTTCCGTGTCATCTGCTGGTGTTGATTGTTGATCTACTGTGACTGCGGATGTCACAAGGAGCCACAAGTGAGAAAATGAGTGAACTTTGAGTGGAAATGAGTGGCAGAAGAACTGAGCCCACCCCTCGATCATTGTCATTGTTCACTGTCAACACAGGCTAGGTTTTCGGGGCACCAGGGAAAGCTCTGGGTGGCCGAAGCCAAAATCCTGCTAAAGTTCCAGAAGTGACCATCTGCATCTGTGGGCAAACTGATGGACGAGGTCATTGTTACAAGCTGCCGTATACTAGCCTCTTGTAACAGAAAGTGGGCTCCACAAAGGTAAGTCATATTATGCTTTAAATAAAGACTGGCATGACCCTGCTTTAGCTAAAGACCATATTATAGCTCACAAGGCATACTCTTGAAGATGAACCTACGACTACGATGACTAGAAAGGGGCTGTCCAAGGAGAAAAGGAATCTCCAATCTGAGCCTGAGGTGAAGAACCTGGTGAGAGAGCTTCAAACTGATGTGAAATAAACTGTACTTGCTACTGTGCTTATCACAAAACCCTTAGCAACTACTTCAAGTGCACTTAGCTGGGTCACATTTACAGAGGATGCAGAGCTCTGCACCAACTGCAGAGCAACTTCAGGGGGTTGCTGCTGAGGAACCGGCAGTGACCCTGCAACAAACTTCTGAGTCCTAGTGTCACTACTGCATGCATGAGGAGTGCATGAATACAAAGTGTACAGACTGTTCAGCTGCTGCCTATTGTTCCGAAGTGTGCCAGCAGCATAAACCTCTATGCAGAGTAATCACATTACCTGAACAACACTTAAGAGAGAGAGACCCACAAAGAAAGAAGTGTCCAGATGTATGCAGAGTTGATTATCTTTCAGCAACACAGAGAAAAGCACTGGTCCAACTGCTAGAAAAATGTAAAATGGTGAAATGTACTTTTGCTAATGTACCTACAGCACTACTGTGGGATTCAAGGGCTCAAGCAACAGAAGTTGCCGATAAACGGTGAGCAGAACCCATCACTAAAAGCACTATCAGAGCTACAGATGAACTCTTAGGACCAGGACCACTTAATGGACTTGCTGCAGATCAAACCCAGATACCATTTATGGGGTGGATACCTCAGAACACAGTGGATCAAAGGATTTTAATGATGGTTTTCTAGTGCCTGTGCTGGTTTCCAGTGATCCCAGGGGTTTAAATGTAACAGAGGTGAACAATGCAAACTTAAAGAGCAGCAGGATATTACTGTTAATGTGCGCTACGAAGGTTGCAAGTAAGGCTTTTTAACGTTCTCTTAAAGTTGACTCTTCCACTGCAAAAACTTTTATCCAGCTACAGTAATGCACACTCACCGCTCTAGCAGTTGGGGGACCTTGGTGAGAACAGGCAAGGATAAGTACAGTACCTCAGTCCCTGCCTCATCTCTGGCTGTAACATATCCACTTGAAAAAAAAGTTTGATTTTAAAATCTCTGTTGTGCTCATTTAATTAAAGGCACAAGGCAGATTTTTCACTTCTTTCATGATTAATCAAACTCACGCTTCTTCTTTCTTCTTCTGTAGTGTTAATATTTAAACACTTGTTACTCTGAACATTTCCTCTGTTGTTCAAAGCATACATCAAAAAAACAGATGCTTGCAAATAAGACTTGGGATTTAGCGCTTAAGTTTAACCTGGCTTAGCGCAGACCTGAGAAGAGGGAAGAAGTGACAAGGATACACTCAAGGGACTGCTACAGCCTGCAAGGCAGTGGGTACATGACAGATGGAGAAAGCTAAAGGTATTGGCAGGGAGTTCTCTTGCAGTGTTCTGGCTGGCTGGGCCTCAGGTATTTGAAACCCCGTTTTTAAGGCCACAAGCAAAGTTGATGGTGGAATTTCAGGCCTCCTGTGGCACTGTAAAACTTTTTACCCCCTATGTGAGCCACCTTTTTATTTACACCATGCACGCACATGCACAAGGATGCATATGGGTGTTAATGTGATACACATTTCTCTTTGTGATTTCCCTCTATCACACTCATCAACAGATCTGTGAGATTGCAGTAGTGACGAGAAGACTACGACACGATGCAAACAATAATGTCTTAAACTGGTCTGCAGAGGATGTGAGAAAGGAATCACACTGAACATCATTTGTAGAACTTAAGGATATGCTTTCTGGTCCCAGGAAAATAGAAATAGGAACTAATGGTGTGTGAGTCACTGATCAGCTTTCATGGGTTCTCAGTTGGTGTTCAGTTTATTAATACTGTAAATGCTTGGTTGTCTCTGTTTTCCCTGTAATCAGTGGAAATTGTAGAAGTCCCTCAACAATCCTTGAACAATGTCAGAACAAAGAGAAAATGACTAATATTGATCTACTCACGTGAGTTATTTTCCCAAAATGTCAGCGTATTCCTTTAAGGCTTTACTTTTCTTTCCTTGTCTAGGTCTCATTATCTAGACCTCTTCCACATTATTTCTGAAAATCAAATTTTCTGTGCGTTGATTGAATATAAAGAAAACAGGAGTGAGGAGGGGGGGGGGGCAATCAGTCCTCTATTGTGTAGCTGATTTTGTCTGTTGAGCCATCAACAGACGAGAGAGAGAAAGAGAGAGTTATTCAACATTATTACTGACTTTATAATCCCAGATGTTTAATTTTTTCCCCCTCTCATTGCTCCCAACCCAATTCCCAACACTACCTCAAATCCAAAGTGAGCTCTTGATTCGATCCGGTTTTCAGTCCAGTGAATGTCAGCTGGAGCCTAATTGGTATGGAGTTCGGAATTCTTTCCACGGCCCGGAGGAAACCTGAGAGTAGAGATGGAATTCACAGAACCCACATCTGAACCAAGTGGAGCAGTGAAGAGGAGAAATCCCCCTTTCTCTTCTCAGACTTATAGCTTCCACATACAGATGCACACCACTAGTATGCACATGCAAGCAGTGATACAGAAAAACACACACAGGATAGAGAATTCACATTTGACTGGTCATGCCCTCCCACAGGTAAGCCCTAATTTGCATACATGGTCTCATTAAATAAAGTAAAATGAGAATAGCATCTTAAAATACCAACACAAGTGTACATGTATATCAAAACAGAGAGGATAGAACATTTTATAGCTCAAACTAGGCATTAGGTTAAAATTGAGTTTCCAAGGTCATAGTTTGCTCTGGTTTAAACCAGAGTGAATATTTCAGCTAATACATTGTTAAATGAAAACTGTGGAAAACATTTTGCTCCGTGTTCATCCAGTGTTTTCAATCTTAAACAGTTTTATCTCTGAAATTGGTTTATTTGGCCCATTAATTTCACACAAGTTAACAACTAAAAACTAAACCAAACTGTCCTTTGCTTTTAAACAGCACCATTTTTCCTAGTGGTGTCAAAAAGAGCGGTACCGTGACATGTGGGACACTTGCACACAGTTTTTCAAGGTCCTTCAATGTTTTTCTAGGTGTTTGTTCTAAGCATCTTAGAGAAACAGCCACAGTTCTTCTGTAGCTTTAGGATGTCCAAGTGTCTTCTGTCGCTTCTTGTAATCCCACAGAGCATCAGAGATGATGATCAGGGCTCTTGAGGAGCCATATCATGTACTGCAAGACGTCTTGCTCCCCTTGAAAAACGGTTCTTTATGACTTTGGCATTATTGGGATTGTTGTCATGCTGCAAAATGATTTTGGGATTAATGAGGCGTGTAGATTGGAATCATACATTCAATAATCATATATTATGTACGATTACAGTTTATTAACAGTAATATAATCCACTCAGTTTCAGACTCTTTTAGTGCATTGTTTTGCTTTTACCAAAATTTTGCTGCATGATCAGTCTGTGTGGGTCATTATCTCAATCTCAGGCAGCTGCAGGCGGCGGTTTTCAGAAAACAAACCCTGATAAACCCCAATCAGCCAACAGGCACATTTATTCTAAGTGACTCGCTTTTGAAGAAAGTAGATTATTTTAGTTGTTCCAGACACTGATTTTTTTCCTCGTTAATTAATGGAGATGGAACAAAAGTTAAAAGGAGATTGAATACTGGACTTACTTTTAAAAATCTCCAGAAATACAAATCTAAATGACTGTGCTTCTCCACGCCTGCCAGGCAGCTCTTTGCCTTTTTTCATGCATATAAACCTCCAACTTTAGTTATGTGTAGTAACTTTTACAAAAACACAAGCAAGTTTAAAAAAAACTAACAAATTGGCAGGTGTAATATGAGGCAATGCACCTAATCTTGGAATGATGCAATTCAGTTCAATGAAACACATGCACTGCAAACACATGCACTACATTCCTGTGAAAACCTGCAGCCAGGTATTGGTAATCAAATTGTTATGGAAAAAATCATTATTTAACATATGGGAGAGACAAAGATTCAAATAATCATTTATTAAAACTGGCACCAGGAGGAGTTCACATGCACAGCTGTCTGTACATGTGAAGACCTAATTCTTCCAGAAACACAGTTACCTTATATAACCCCCAAGCCAACCCCCCCTCTGTCCTTCCATCCATTTGTTGTCTGTTAACCTTTTACTGGGTTCACAACCCCTCACCCCACGAGGAATCCCACAGCTACGGGCCATAAATAGCAGAGGAAGCAAATGGGCCATAAAGTACCTAAAAGAAACTCCGAAGTGTTCATCTGGGAAGGAAGGACAGAGGGGAAGCCATTTGCTCATCAAGATCACACATACATTTAAACATCTACACAATCAGTTAATGTAAAATTTTCCATTACAAAATACACTTGATTAGATGATCATCAGCAAGTGTGTGCGTCTCTGTAAAAGCAGGTGTGGAGCACTCAGGTGTTCTCCCAGGAGTGGACTCAGCAAATTCACCTCGAGGTCAGACAGTGCAATTCTGAGAGAAACTGTAAAAAACACAAGAGCTACACATGTATTCACAAACTCACCCAAATCATTGAATTGAGGTGTTTCAATCACTTCCATGGCCACAGGTGTATAAACCAAGCACTGACTGCAGAGTCAGTCGCAGAAACTCCAAACTTCACGTGTCCTTCAGATTAGCTCAAGAACAGTGTGCAGAGAAGTAGGTTTCCATAGCCGAGCAGCTTTACATCACCAGGCACAGTGCAAAGCGTCTGACGCAGTGGAGTAAAGCACACCACCTCTAGACTCTAGAGCAGTGGAGATGTACTTCACACATTCTCTAAAGTAATGACTCACACTTCTCTATCTGGCAATCTGATGGACAAGTCTGGGTTTGGTGGTTGCCAGGAGAACGGCACTTGTCTGACTGCATTGTGCCATGATGCACTGAATTGTTGTTTCATTCACCACTTCACTCTGTGTGTTTATACTCCACTCTGCATTCAATCATTTGCTATTATTAATCTGTCTCTCTTCCACAGCATGTCTTTTGTCCTGTTTCTCTCCCCTCACCTCCAACCAGTCAAGACAGAAGATTGTCCCTCCCTGTGATTGGGTCTGCGGCTTCTTCCTGTTAAAAGGGTGTTTTTCCTTCCCACCATTGCCAGGTGTTTGCTCTTATAGGGGTCGTTTTGACTGTTGGGTTTTCTCTGTAATTATTGTAAGGTTCTTACTTTACCACATAAAGCACCTTGAGATGAGTGTGTGTTGTGATTTGGCACTATATAAATAAAATTGAATTGAGTTGAAGTAAGGAAGTTGAATCAGTATTTCATCTTGTAAGGAAGCATGTTTAACACAAGTATCTGGACTTCTGCTTCAGTAAAGAATCTTTTTTTGCCATCTCTGTACTGGCATGCATTTCAGTACAATAGCCAGTGAGAAAACTCTTCTTACAAAAGCTGAGATTTTGGTAAGGGAGCTTGAGAGCAGCACTTTTTTTTTCACTCTATAAAAGATACTCATTTTCTTCAATGACTGTAATATCTGCAGCAGGCACAGATAGTAGCCTACAGTGGGTACAGACAATATTTCTTTGCTTTAACAATGGATTTCTCCCACTTTAATGCTGAATTTCAATGGTAAATGTCACATTTAGCTCTAAAAGTGTCTTCTTTGCAGGTCTGTGATAGGAATTACTAAAGTAGATAATAGCCTTTTATGATATCAGTAAGTATGAATTATGAGTAGTTGTATATACTTTAAATTTTGCTGCAAATCTTATGCTCATCTTTTTCTTTTCTTTTTTACTAATTTTGCCACAAATTCTTCAGTCAAGACAGGTAAACTAAATCTGATAAGTTTTATGTCTGCTGTAGGTTTGTATTTACTGAGAAAAAACATACATGATAGACAAATTATTTTTATTTTATTTGGATCTTCTTAAAATGAATTTAACAAAGTGTATGAGTGCATGCATAATGGCTAGTTAATGAAATTGATAGATATCATATGCTGGGACCTTCAACTTCACCAAGTCCAACCTGGTTGAACTGGATTATGTACTGTATCACTGTCAGTGTGGCTTTTGTTGATGAAGCTCTAAACAGAAGTAATATGAGGAAATGACATTTTGGCGGAGACACCAGGTTTCAGTGTTTATCTCACTGTGTCACTTTGCCCTCACTAATCTCAAAGAATTATCAAAGTTGCTTCATAGTGAAATAAAAAACAGTTTTATATGACAGAAAGTTTGTGTTCTGCTTTCCAAAGTGTGAAATGTCATAATGTTTTACGTTCAAGCACCAATATTGAACCATAAATGTGGCATAAGTCTAAAACACAAAATTCTAAATTTGTGTGCCTTTAGCTGCCTGAGACACATCCATGCAACCTTCCCTTTACAATGGATAGTGTGACAGTGATCAAAGATTGCTGTAGGGAAAACATGCAAGTCTCCATTAAGGGCCACTTGTACTGGGTGTTAGTGTAGGAAAGAGGTCATAGAGCTTGACCTGTGTTGACATAATTACAAGTTTCACTGAGCGCACAACAGAGCCATTTCAGCCTTTAGCCCCTTGTTTATCTGATTGGGGTTGATTGAGTTTGGTGTAATCATCAGCATTATGAATTCATAGCTCTTATTTTAGCTGATTTCTTCTAAAACCCGGGCCAGTGTTAACATTGAATATGTGATGTAAAATACTTTAGTGTGTTTTATATTGTCAGACATATGTTGTATCTATGCCTGGTTTATACATAGTGTGCGTGGATTCTCTGCATTTACTTCAGCTTCCTCCCACAGTTCAACGACATGCAGTTAGTGGGGTTAGCTTAATTGGTGCTTCTAAATTCCCATAGGTCAGAATGTGAGTGTGAATGGTTGTCTGTCTCTCTGTGTTGGCCCTATGACAGATCAGTGACTTGTCCAGGGTGTACCCTGCCTCTCGCCCTATGGCAGCTGTGATCGGCTCCTGTGACCTTGAATAGCATAAGTGGAAGAAAATGGATGGATGGATGGACAGTTGTATGTGTAGTGAGGTGTTTTTCATAGTGTTTTATTGCTTCTTTTCCTAAAGGAATGGTTTGAAAAATTCCTCCACTGCTCATCATTGTCAGCTAATACTTTATCATTTCTGGCAATATAATATTATTTAACAATAGAAGTAATAATATTTTACAACTCTTCAGTCAGGAAGGAGTGCATTAAAATGATGTCCCTGGGGACTGCAGACAGACAGCACAAAGGGTACATTTTAATCTGATGCAGTTTATCTTGTCACTGCACGCAACTGATAGTGAGGCCACTACTAGTAGAAAAGACAGGGTGGTAACAAAGCAATTAGGATTCAAAAGGGCACCTTGAACATCTATATAACCAAGTCAGGAGGACCCCAAAACCACAGTGATGCATTAGTTTGGGAACATGAAGGCCAGAACAATCAAATTTAAATGGCAGAGGTCGCTCAACTTCAGTCTGGACCCAAATGGTGGAACAACAAACCATCCAGTTCCTATTCCATCTACAGTGACACCAGTATGAATTACTCAGCCTTAATTTTGGGTTCTTACAATTGCTGTCTCACTCTGGCTGGATTTCCTGCCCACAACCTGGAGCTGCTTGTAGGCAGTAACAATCAAATGCCATTCAAATAATTTCTGATACATATTTGAACAGCTACTGTGGTGTGACAAAGACATCAGCAGTGTTTATATAACTCAGGCATGTCAGCTTCTGGCCACGCCCCCTACTCCCGGCCAAGAATTGGCGTTAAAAATATGGTACGAATAGGCCCGTTAAGTTACTTTTTTGTCTTTCCACTTTCTCCTCCAGTCAGGGCCGGTTCTGGCTAGATTTACGCCCTGGGCGAACCACCTCTTGAGCACCCCTCCACCCCCACCCCCATATTTATACAGAGAGAAAAACATAATAAATGAAATACAGTATATAAATACCAATATAACTTGCACAAATCCTTCAGGTACTAATAACCATGCATGTAAAAGTGTTTAAAACTTGACTTTTCGAGCCTTCTTTGCTGCAAAATCATCAATTACATCATCATAAGAAAGCTGTTGTGCAACTGTATGATTGATGCTGATGACTGCAAGTCCAGAGAGACGCTCCTGTGACATAGTGGACCTCAAGTATGTTTTAATAAGCTGCAGCTTGGAAAAACTCCTCTCTTCTTCAACTTAAGTTATTGAGTTTAGCATAGCCTATAGCAATAAAAACAAATCCACAGTCAGGACAAATGTGTGAATTTGCACTTGTGTTGCAAACACAAACCAGACTAAGTTGTCTGGGTGAAATTAGTTGATGACATGATGCCTCAATTCTAATTCAGCAGAAAACACAGTCTGTGATTAATTAGCAACATATTAGCAAGAGGCTA
>VOQJ01003477.1:9504-26426 GCA_015052665.1 Apistogramma diplotaenia
ATGAGTAATGCATTCAGGCTCTTCTATACTGTGATGCACAGCCGAAGATTTATTCCATGCAGACCTGAGTTCGCCTCCCCCTGCTGGCTGATGATCACATAACATGGGCTCCGTTAGTGAGCCTGGCAGGGTGTCCCTGTTCTAATTACTATGTGGTAGTACACCATGTACTAATGTTGCTAGCACACTATTTTTTGGCAGATATACTACTACTGTTTTCTACTAAAATGAATGATGTAAGAGTCGGATGTTTGTTAAACTACCACTTAGGAACTACATATCATATAGTTCATATAAATGTATATAAATACTTTTCCCAAATATTTTGCACTGTCAGTCAAAAGTGTGTCTGGTAATTGGATGGATCAGCGTATTTACGATGTCTCCCTGGATATCAAACTCCCTGAGTTTGTTGTTGCTTGTCCTCGTCTGTGTAAGAAGTAAAAACTGGATTGAAATCTGTGGTCCTTGTATAATAAAGGGGACAAAGGCTCTCTTGCGGTCGTTCTGTTGTAGATTTTGATTTTTTATTACAAAGCTTTTAGTCAGTCTTATTCAGACTTTCTTTAGCTTGGAAATAACCAAACGCTTAGCAATTAAATGTAAAATCTGCAGTGAGCACTTTGCTGAAGCCTCTGTTATTTTTAATTGTGCCATTCAGAATGGTGGGACACTTATAAATGAATTATAACATCACCTCAGGGCATGGAACGCAGTGCTGGAAAACAATGGCCAGTCATAAGAGACTTATGAACTATTTATATATTTTCAGTAGGAACGTGTGCTGTGGCAGTGACAGGAGAATGAAACAAATAAGAGGAATTTACATTTGACATGATAGGGCGATGTGTGACGCGGGGGGATGTAATGATGTGGGGCAAAGTCAGCTGATCTGCGCGACCTTCTGTGCCACAGAGACATGCGTGGAGGAAATGTTCAGGAGCAATGAGCACAGCTGCAGAATGTGCTTCTTTCCACTGTTTGCATTAGTTAGTTAGTTAAAAGAGTTTGCCTCTGGTCATACATATGCTTAATGATGGTGTGTGTGCATGCCTTTTCTTTCTAGGTTTTTACGCACAGCAGAGACATGTATATTATTTGTTTATATGCCTATGAAAGCTGAGGGGGAGGCTAGGCTGGGTATCATTCGGATGCCTACCACTGAAACCGTGTGTTCAGAGGTTTCTTGTTGCACCTGCAGTAGTCATCGTGGTTTTTTCAGGAGAACTCCTTTATAAGACTTCTCTTATCCTCAGTTCTGTCAATCTTGTATTCTTAAGTCCCCACATTGTCAGCTTCTGGGTTCGTCTCTTCTTTTTCTTCCTGTCTTCTCTGTTTCTCATCATAATGTATCCATGGTGATGAAGAGCTGTGTCAAAGAAGCACAGGCCCTAGTTGCACAGACACGCACTCAGCAAAGATCAGCCAGGAATTCATAAAATGTACCGAGGTCAGGGTCCTGGTGGTGGTGAAGAGAAGTCAGCCTTGAACCGACTGGCTCTTACCAAGAAAATAATAGGAGTTGAGCTCTCAAAGGCAGAGAGTGCTGGTGAAGGGAAACAGTAAGATGGTCTGCCTCATTTGCACCAATTCCTCCCCTCGTCATGCAGCCAGCTGACAGGGGATATTTTTATCAACCTTGTACACACAGTGCAGAAAAGGAACAAACTCATTTGTAAAGGCACATTCGCAGCCAAGGACAAGATCTCAGCACGATAGAACATAGCTGTCTTTCTGTTCTGTCAGAAGAGAAATCATTCATTTTTATTTATGTGCCTACCCCACATTATCGTGGCCAGGTCGTGCACAAGGCCTTTCCCACTTTGTGTCCAATGAAGCAGAAAACAGAAATGTAAAATGTGTTCCCCACTGTCTGGAGCCTTCCCGTGGTTTTAAAGTGCTGAATTTTCTCTGTCAGCATAAAGACATTTATAGTCTTTTTCTTTTTTTTTTTTGCATCTTATTTTTGCCTTTTCACTTCTGTCTATTGCTTATGTGCTTTCTGTGGGAATTTCCTAGAATTCAGTGGGGCTGAAAGATGTCAGCAGTGTTTAGACAGAGAATTTGCCCAGTTCATGCACATTATCCACCGTATTCATGGATTATATATCTCTTGATTTGCATTAAATTATAAATTGGTGGGATGACACAGCTTAAGAGTGCGTGAGAGGAAGCAACAGAGGCAGAGAGTGGGCATCAATTAACCATGTGCTAAAGTGGTGTCACTGGGCTGCTGTGTTGGCATGTCTGCACCGTTCAGGAGAAACGCAGCTATCTCTGGGGCATTGTTTGTAATCCGGCATGTAAGAACAGCTAGATGGCTCCTTTATGGAAGCAGTCCCAGAGTCGCAGACATCATCTTACATGCATATATTGGAGGAATAAATCATTTTGCTGAAGTATATTTTGTTTTCCGATTATTATGAAAAATATTAGAACAGCCTAATCCGTTTTTACAAAGGGCTTATGGTTCCAGTTGGCTTGTATGACAATGCGTTTGAATGTGTGTGTGTGTGTGTGTTTATTTAAAAATCTGGATTAGTGTTGAATGAATCTTACGTTGAAGCAGGAAATATAATTTTCTTTATCCTCAAATGCCATGCAAATCCCTTGCTCAAAACTGTTTGTTCTGCATCTCCCAAAAGAACAACCGTGGCCAGAAAAATACCGTTTGATTTTCTTTTTTTTTCCAAAACAGCACGGTTTCATCTCTATGCAGTGACACAAATAGCATAGTATGACAAAGTGACAAATAGATGATCCATTGCAGACGATGTAATTGAAAATGCTAGGAGGGGGTGGACAATTAATCTCTCTTTCTCTCACTGCTTAAAATTTCCACGGAGGAATACCTAAAAATGTAGATAATTGATAAGCATATTATTGATTAGATGGTTTGGGAGGGGAGGCAAAGAGGAGAGGAGGTTTTCCATCACTAATCTTTCTGGCTGTGACTGCATCTAAATAACCTGCAGAGAGGGATAAACAGGCGCATCCATCATGGGATAGCTGGTGGAGACAATGATGAATGCCTCCACCCTCTGCCACCCTCCACTGCACCTCTCTTTCCTGGTCAGGGATGGGAAGTGACACCGGCACTCAGGAGAAATATCAGGCTTAAACTGAGCAGGAAAATGCCTACTTTAGCTCCTTCTGTGATGGAAGGACTCAGGGCAGGCTTTGCATGCGAGTAGCGAGAATTGTCCTCCACTCCCTTGTCTCTGTGAGCGTGTAGGATTAGTCATCTTGATAGATCCTGTTTGTTTTGTTGAAAGGAAAATCAGTTTAGTGGATTTGTGAGCGTGTGAACTCTCCCATGTATGCCTTCTGTGTGCTGGTGTATAAACTGATTTTTGGTGTGTGTTTCTCTTCTATCTGCATGCCCATGCACTGCGAGCCAAATCCCCTGTGCTGCTTCGACCCAGTGAGCAGGCGTGCCCACGCCAGCTCTCCTCAGAGGTGCCAGTCTGATAGATATGGTGTGTGTGCCAGTCTGTGCCTTTTCCTCCTCAACCCTGCGGCACTAAGATTGATCCTCTGTTCCCTCCCATTCTTTTCTCTCTTTTTCCTCTGTGTGCCTCTGCCTTTATGAGACTGTGAATAGGTGAAGCTCCCAGGCTCCAACAGATGGCCGAAGCTGCCCTGGTTCACTGTCTTGCTTGTGCTTGCGCTCACACACACACACACGCGCGCGCACGGATACACACACACACACACACACACACACACACACACGCTCGCAAACATTACTGCCCTATGAATGAGAGGCAACAGGAAGGAACACAGTAGAAGAAAAGCTAAAACTAATGGGTAACAGTCAGGTAGGAAGATGGAAAAGACATGCTCGAATAACAGCAACAATATTCTTAAAGAAGAAGTGGACAAAATGCTGCTGAGAAAGGGGGCGAGGGTGAAATTGAATTGTAGATTGAAGGAGCCTCTCTCCTCCCTCTTTCCCTCCCTCTTTTATTTATCTCATGTGAAACCACACCTCCCTCCTTTCACTTGTCAGTGCATCTATAACAGCGAGCTGTCTGCACCGGGCTGTGTGGGGGGTGAGACGAGCTCCTCGCTCTGCCTGCACAGCGGACCGGATCTGAACGGACCAGACGAGACTGGATGGTACTGGACTGGCCAAACAGGTGTGTGCATTTGTATCTGTGCATGTGCGTGCATTTGTCATAGATGACAGGACAGCATGCGTATCCCTCACTGTGTGATCGCTTGTTCCTCCACAGGACTTGGTATCAGAGTAGCGTATCTAGAAGGTACAGTGCTGGAGCTTTGCCCTAGTTTACACTTGAATGCTCTTATCCATTCTGTTCGGCTCTGAGATTTATGCGTGGAGTCTCTAACAGCACTGCTTATTGTGGTTAGAGAGATGAGACTGTTCATCGGATGCACTGGAGTATCTGGCTTTGAATCAGAGCAGTGAGTGAATAAGCTGCCGTTTACTCACTGGAACAAGTTGGTAGTTTTGGGGCTGGACGCTGCCAAGTGCTGTGCCTTCATTTGGTTTTTAAGTGATTGTGTTTTCATATTTCTGCATATCTTATAGTATGAAAACCATCTTTGACCACAGCTGTGCTGGAAGTCTGTAAAAATCTACTTTATTTACTGAAAGAAGTCGCTGCAGCTTTTACAGTTCTTCCGTCTGCCTTGGTGTTTTATCCTGCACTTGTCTTTGTCCTCGTATTTCACAGTATGTCGTGTTTTGAGAAATGGAGCATTCATTGCTTTGTATTTACTCAGCTAAATATAATTCGGAGTTTTTCTGAATACTGTGTGGGGTTTAAAATTAGAGCAAAATCAACAACAGTGAAAATCTAACTTTTAACAAAGACCAGTGCAGTTTTGAATGCTTTTGCTTGTGAAAACCTTTATTTGGAAACAGACTCTTTCATTCTCGAATCGCCATTTCAAGACCTGCAGCTGCAGCCGGTCTTTTATAGCAACCTGCACAGACTTTGTCTGTCGGGCTGGTCATTCTGGAGGAACTCACTATCACTGTTTTTGTTAATATCTTTATGGGTCAACAGGCTGTGTCACCACCAAGTGTTGATGGTTAAGAGCAACAGACTAGAGGGGCGTGTGTGTGAGCGCTGACCTAGTGGCTGCAATATTTATGACAGAGACAGCTGAACATCCCGTGTTCTTTTGTAGTGATATGCACGAATGCAAAGATGGAGGAATGGATGGAAAGTAAAGAAGCTTCAGAGATCTGTTCTTAAAGCATTCATTATTTATCACAACGCACTCTGCCATGGAAGCTCTAACCCCCACATCAACTGGCCTCTTTTCTCACTAAGATGCCAGTGGACTGAGGGAGGATGCTCCTATTTAGTCTACCTGTCAGCTCATCCCCAGGCATTTTAAGACTGCATCTTCATGCTGTACACTTACTCTCACACAAGTGCACACACCTGTGATGCTTTGTTCATATTTATGTTTGCACACAGCAAACAGTAATTGCTGGGTTACACTCGCTAATGTAATGAGATGTGAAATTACAGTCATCTGTTTGCGCTGAATTAATTGCAGACATGTAGCGATTGCACGCACGGTGCAAAATTTGTACTCGTGCACAACCAGCACACTCGCATGCAGAGCACTCCATCAGCTATTTTCCTCCTAGTTTTGTTCTTGAGTTGTTCACACACTCTTTCTTGGACACATGAACTCCACTTGCACACAAAGACACAGGCACAATCAGTGGGAGTGACGACCTTGAGACCTGTTGATGTTGTTCGCAGCGGCCGTGTTGTGAATACATAAGAGGCCATGTGGGGCTCCCGGCAAAAATGGGGTTCTTGACACGCCATTTGTAAAAACGGCTGGAAAATGTGCAGGAGAACCAGCGATGTGAGGACAGTGTCAAAGTGAGACACCAGCATGAATATGGATTGTATGCTAATGCTGCACGCTATGGCTGTTGACTCAAGCTGTTGATGAAAACAGAGGACACGTTCCCCCATCTTCACTCTGGGGAGGAAGTGCTATCGACAGACCTATTGTCAGCACAGCCTCCTCCCTGGGCACGGGGGCAGAGTGGTGACAGGTGGCAGATATCAGTGACAGCAGCCAAGGTGACACTGCAGGATGGGCTCTGAGGGCCCACGGACGACTGGAGCGGTGCTGGTGTCTGCTCTTTTTATTGCCGCCTTGACCTTTTGTGGTTAGACACAGTGTGGTTAGATTAGAGGGTCGGAAAGCTAACGTCACCCATTAGCTTCAGTCAGCCCTCTCAGAGCTATGGTTTACGCCACCTGTTCCAGTCCGTTTGTTTATAGGCACATTTTGACTTACCACCACGAGTTTATTCAAGCATGTCATTCTGCAATTAAAGCGACAGTAGATATCTTCCCCCACAACCGTCCTCGGCGACGCTGTTAGAAACACTGCAAACACTGAATAGCACAGATTTGTATTTGTGTAATAATAAAGCAGGTTTTGTTACTTTCACATGTAGTAGAAATAATGCTAACCAGTTTTCCAGTTTGAAGCTGTGTCACGTGAATGACGGTTGAGGTTTGCTCTGGTTTTCGGTCCCTCGCACTCGCCACCATCCGCTTGTTTTTTTCCCCCCCTTTTTGTCTACTCCGACAGAGGAATGGGGGCTCATTTTCTATTGTCAGGGAGAGTTGTCACAGCTACTGTTGTGGTTGCATCATCCAGCATTTCAGCTACCAGGGCTACGATATCAGTAGATACTGAGGAGAACAAAAGCGCCACTCTTCCGGTTTCAGTTGTACAATCGAGTCTTCCATTTTGTAGTGAGGGCAGACTTGGGGAATGTGGGCTTTATAGCGTACAGAGCTACAAAAAATCTTTATTATTCTTTAGCCACTATTTGTGGGGTCAGCATTTCTTACAGAATGATAAATTAATGCCTAAACTTGCCTGTTAGCTGTTTAACCGTAGCTCAGCCTTAGTCCAGTAGAAAGGAGGGGGTGGAAAAAGAAAAACCAAACGCATCACGCCACCTGAGGCTGGAAGAGACATTTAAATGTCATGATATATCGAAGTTACCTGTGCCATTAATTGTATATTGCTCTTTATGAAAATGTTGCCTGTATAAGATTTGCATTCACAGATTTGGGTAAAATACTGCTTCACGTTTTCTAAGAATTTTTCCTTAAAACTTGGAAGCAAAAATTTTGCTACTTGCTAGCGATCACAGAAACCCTCTTTATCCAGACAATAAGTAGCACTCGTGTGAATCCCTGTTCATCTGTGTGTATAAGCTGCAGTTAACAGGTCCTGCCGAGGCGGCGCCAGGAGATCAGCATGTAAATCTTAGTGCTTCTGCTCCCCTCAGCTAAAATGGCAGAGAGGCAAAAGGACTCACCGAACGAAGCCTCTCAAACACTCCTCCCTGAAAAGCGTGTAGAGACTGATAGGAGCACATAGAAGTACATTTGTGTGTGTCTATATGTGTGTGTGTTGTTTCTCTGTGTTTGTGCCTGTGTGGCATCGGATAGGTGTTGTGCTGTGTGCATACACGTGCGATTTCCAGTGTTCATGTGTGGACAGCCATTTGACTTTTGTGTGCGAGTGCAATCAGATTTCAATCTCTTGCCTCTATATGGCTGAGCCGCTGCGGCGGAGGTGCCCCCACGGGGAAATGTAATTATACCCTGCTGGCCACAGAGTACAGGCTTCACTGCCCTATCTGTCTCAGGAGAGACAGCGGCTGGAGGCCCCTTCTCACTTGCAATATCAAACAGCAGCGATGTCACTAAAGCCGTCCTATTTCATTTTTGTATGAAATCCGCGCTGCACAATCTGCTCCTCTAATCAGCTTTTTAGATCCCGGGGTTATCTGTGGCCTTTTGCTACAGTTTTGTTACAGTTGTGAATAATTTATGACAGAATTAACTGCAGTTGCTAAGAGCAGTGATTGGGAGATTTCAGCGCACAGGCCATATCTGACTCAAGTTCAGGACCATGTTTTCTTCAGCCTTTTTTTGTCTGATAAGCAAAATCACATCAACACAAATGTAATTATTGCCATAATTACTTTCATCTCCATTTTCCCCACCTGCGTCCTTCACAAGAGGCATTGAAGAGTTTTTTTCTCTTCATTTCTTTTTTAATTGATCGACCTGATTTATTGTCCTCTCGTCTACATGTTTGATCCTGTTCTCTGTGGCTCTGGCTCTCTGCTGCCTGCTCACTCAGCTTCGCTCTGAGGTGTGTGCTGAGATGATGTCCATTAGGAAGACAAAACAAACAGACACACCCCACTCTCCTGAATTTAGGCAAACAATCAATGAGCGCGCTCAGATAACAGCAGACTAAATGGCCCGTTGATGTTGTGATTAAATGAATACAGGATGCAGTGATGATGCTTGGACACGCTGGCCCAAACCAACTAAAATATTTTATTTTCTCCTGTGGAATTTACATGTGCTGTACAACACACCTCTCAAACCCTCCTGCCCTGTTTGGGCACTGCTGGTGTGACACAGGCCTCACAGTCGATCAATATTTTAGACTGTCACTCTTCCTCTGAACACCAAGGTTTGTTGTTGTTGTGTGTTTGTGTGTGTGTGGTTTTTTTTTCCAACAAACTTTATCTTGGTAGCTGCACGGTTTTTCCAACCACAGGGTCCACTGTTGTTGCTGTAGCCTGCTCGGTCCTTGTCATTACCATCGCTTTACTTTTTGGCTCTGCCAGTCACGGCTGACTTTAAACAGACTCCTGCCAGTGCACCAGTCTTACTGTTGGAGTCGTGAAGAAAAATGTACTGGCTACTTACAAAAATAACCATTATTTTTGCCTATTTAACTCCCTGTAATAATTAATTAACCATGCTTGCAAGATACTCACAGGTATGATGTTAAAGGAGGAGGAACTCAATAACTCTCTTTTAATATCTAAATATTACCAGTAATTGTAAATATCAGCCAAAAGAGTGCATAACAGAAAAATATACTGTGAAAGCAATTCTGCTTTAGAAATAGGCATCATTTCTTCTTCTATGTATGAGTCTACCAGGCTGTTGGTTTTCAGATCAAATCAAGCTTTGGATGCTTGGTTGGGAGCAGCAGACTCTCTGGGTTTGGTGATCTTTTGCTAATAGCTTTGTATTAGCATGTTACATCCACTCCAGGCGCTTGATGGCTTTTGATGTCACGTTCACAGCGATGGATAGTTGTTTCGAGCCTGTGCTTGGTTTACACTTTATCCTTTTGTGCAACAGCTTCTGATGTGCATATCTCCACTCCTCGGCTGACGGGTCTATTATTCTGTTCCTGTGGGCTTAAATCAGAGTTTGTTCAAGAGACGTGATTATTTTTTTCTCTGCCTTTACCTGAACAATGCATGTAGATGCAAAATTGTTAGATTAATAATTATGATGTGATTTCTCTGTTTAGGAAATTTAGTGTGTTACATTACTGTGTTGCAGACTGATGAAATGTTTTAGTGTAGTGTTCCTTTGAACTCCAGTATACTGCAAAACTGAGTGCTGATTGGCTTAATGAGCATTGTGTGATATTGTTTGACAATTGTGCTTTAAAGCAAAGAAGATATTAATAAAAAAAAAAGAAAAACAACAAAAAGAAGAAAGAAAATGAAAGAAAGGGAAAAGCTATGACAAATGTTCTTCAAGTCTTTATTAAATCTGGGACAATGAGTTCAGCAGCACTGAAGATTGAAGACTGGCAAGTTCCAAATTTTACCCTGCAAATCTTAACGTGTCACCCATTTCATCATGTTGTACCTGGTCATGGTAACTTATCAGAAGTTCAGCCGAGCCAGAATGCTTCTGTCTTCTTCATTTCCCTGATTTGCTACACTCCGACTCTGCCTTAATCTCTTTTTCTGTGTTCTTCACCCTCTCCCCATCCCTGTGTTTAGCATGGTCACAACGGCAGTTTCCCACCTCACTCTGCACTCTCACCCCTCCCTCCTGCCTCTCCCTCAGGGTGTAGCTGCCATTGTTGTGCCAAATAAGGTTTATGGAATTACAGATCTCTGAAATTGGATTTTCTCACTCCGCCAAAGCACTGGGATTACGGATTTAAGCCTGGGTGCACTGGGGCACAACTGACCTGTGACTGAACAGTTTTTTGTTTTTTTTCTGGCTTCACCCCAAGGTGGCAGATCAAGGGATTGGTATGCCAACAGCTCTGGTGTGAGACAGAGAAGCAGGCAGATTCCCTGTATCAGTATGTACCTCACAATTAAATAGAGTCAGACAGCTTTTTGGCTTCTGTGTCTGGGTTTCTATTTCTCTCATGTCGACCACTCTCATTCTTACACACTCCTCCTCATCTGTCCTCACAACTTTGAGTGTGTTTGATCTAATTTTCATCTAATGAATCTTTTGATCTTCCTCGCCTGACACCCAGACACATCCCAGATTTCTACATCCCAAAGTAGCTCAATTCGCTCTAATCCTTAAAATCTGGCTGCTGGTGAAGCAATTGACTCCAAGTGATGTACAAAGATTTGCACTGTCTGCCTAGGGCTTGTTTAAAGAACTGCGGGATTTCTTAACTAACCTTGATCCTCCCCCACCCCTACCATCCCCTCCAAATCTACCTCATCACACCTCTTGATCAATTCCATCATTATCGTTCGTGCACTTGAGCATTAACCACAATTGGAGACAAAAGTGGGACATGAACTGAGAAAGCACCAGAGACAGAGCTGTAAATGCAACATTAAGATGTTGGCAGGAAGGTGGTATTCATTAGGAGTGGTGGATTTGTGGACTCTTAATTGGGAAAGAGACAGGAGTGGGGATAAGGGATCGATAGAGTCGGAGCCGGAGTTCCAGACCACTGACATCAATCAGCCCCCTCTCCAATGGGAAGAAAGCAGCTAATCAAAGAAAACATGGCCTCAAGCTTCCGTTCATTTACGCTTTCAGTCAAACATCATCAGGATCAACCTAAACAGACAGCTCGTTCCAGCTTATCTGGAGGACGGAGTTCCTTCTCTCATTGCTTATGTTTGTTAATGTTTGATCCTGTTGCTTCAAAATGTCTTCACTGGCAAGAACCTGAGATTAATGCAACTAATAAAGCACTCCTCACAGAAAGGAATATTAAGTGAACCCTGGCATATTTTTACTCCACTGCTAAAAATAGTCACTTTCTCTTCTTCCTCTTCATCTTGCCATTGCCTGGGTAATAGTCATCTTTCTGCCCTGTCACATTTTGATGTATCATTCTCTTATTCACATCAAGGACAAGGCCAGGTGTCACATATTCTCTCAGTTGCCACGCTTGTCGTACCTCCTCGTCACCCTTGGCCTGTTCCCATCCCCTCCTTTCCACCCTCCCCCCCTCTGCTTATTTTTTTTTTATTAAATCTGTCACTCCTTTATTTCAGGGAGCGAAAAAGAAGGAAAATCACTTTTGCCATTTGCAGCCTGCTGCGTCTGCCGAGTGCTGCAGGTTTATGTGGATATCATTTTTCGCCACATAAAACCCTGTCGAAATAAATAAAGTCTGATGTTTTTGTCTTGTTGTCGCATCACTGAAATTCTTAGCTTTAAATGGCTTTTCAAGTTATGTCCATGGCTATCCTACACATTTTCAGATGGAGAGATAAACAGGCACAGGTGTACAGACTCACCTCTCTTTGATGCCCATGAGTGGCTTGCGGTGCTGGCTCGGGCAGAGAGCAGCTGGGGTCAGAGACGTGCTTTGGCAGTGAGATGACAGTGGGCTTATAAGGTTCTCCAGCATATTCTTAGCTATGCTTCACATACCAAATAACTGTGTGTCTGTATGTGTGTGTGTGTGTGCGTGCACCAGCACATCAGCGTGTGTAAAACACTCCACCAAAGATTTCACAGGGTGTTATGGAGATGTCGAAGTTGGTTTTGGCTTGCCTCAGATGTTTACATGTTGGACACTGACACCTGTCCAATCAGAACAGGGAGCAGACAGCTCCATTGCTGTCAGCATGTCTTCACAGACAGACACAAAACAAGGCCTTGCAGCTTGCGAGATCACAACTAGAGACACTTGGAGACATGTAGATAGTGTTAGATGACAGCTTGATGGAAAGAGGAGGGTGAAAACAGCTATTTTCTGTAGCTCTGCTGCTTTGGACACCTACTATAAGGATTTCATTGTTTGCCTGACTGAAAGTTGGCGGAGGTTTTTATGGTGTTATAAAGGCAAATGGATTATGACTACTGCTAAAAATCTCCTCGAGGGTGAGAGGTAATTATGGTAAAAATCAGATCATTTATATGCTGGTACAGATCTAATTAAACCACCTCCTGAACTATTAACCACTTCCTCAGGCGTCATGACATCCATCACACGTTGACTTTATCTTATTTGAATACCATGTGGTCTGAAGTGACGTGGATAAATATCTCCGGATTCCACAGTGTTATGTACGACAGATGTTCTCAATCACTGAGATTTGTGTGAAAGAAGAGTGCTGTTTGGCAGTGGCATCTGCACAGAATACTTGATGGCATCTTTTATGAGCACAGAGACAAAACAGGCTGGGAACAAGCATTTTAAAATTTTTATTTTAAAAATGCTCCGCTGGCAAAGTTACAGAATAGTCTGGCTTTGTTTGGGCTTCTAAATTGAAGTAACATATGTTCCAAGTATTCACCCACTCTGGACTTTTGTGTTTGCTTACAGAATTTGGCAGTAAGAGGCTGATTCCTGTGGGAGAGGAGAACATCTTTGGCAGCTTGTTTCGAAAAGAAGGTAAGGCGGTTCACCTCTTAAAGTGAATTTTCCATCTGCATCATCTGCGAACATGCCCGTGTGGATGGGGTTTTCATCTTGTTTCCACAGCTAGTAGCGGTTTCTACATTTTTTCTTACGTGTGTATAATTGTGCCTTTATGTTCCTTTGTGAAATGAAATCATGTAATTACTTAACTGTACAGAATTCACATCCTCCAATGCATCCTTTCTGATCTGTTTTTCTACTTCTTTGGGCATCGCTCCTCCATCTTCAGAAATAAGTCAGGTCCTGATTATTGTTCCCGTTACCATGGATTCTGCTGATCCCAGAGGAAACAGGAGGCTACACTTAGTGTCAACACTTTATTTACTACAAGGTGGATAAAATCATGTCCTCCGAAGTCGACTCGTGCATCACATTGCTTCAGTCAATCCCAAAATCGCATCAGATCATTTGATCTGCATGCAAGTGATTAGTGATTGCTTAGTTCTGCACAGGGATGGCTGCTATTGCTTCTTCAGAGATGGAAATCGTGATGAAAGAGATCCGTGGGTGTTTCGGTTGTGTTGTGGCCACAGCAGCACCGTCAGTGGCCATCAGTCCAAATGGCACTTATGAGTAGGAAAAAAAAAAGAGTGAAATGAAAGCTGCAGTGTTGGGTGAGGAGAAGCTAATGAGCTGATTACAAAGCTCAGAATTATTAAAAATTTGAAAAATCACCTTCACCCCCTGTGGCTTCAGTTAGACTCATGTGTTACCTAAACAAGCGATGATAGCACTGGCCATATTTATGCTTTAAATTAGCTGTTAGAAGCGTCACAGTGTCGCCCCATACTGTTGGCTTACTACCACTTACATAGTTGTGCTGCTGCTATGATCAGAGTCATCCTGTGTGAACAGTTGGATAGGTGCAGAACTGCTCTCAGCACATGTGGGCACATTATGTGCACAGCTGTGTACAGCTGTCTCATTACCACTTGCAAAAACATCAGTGTCCAGGACAGCTCTCCTTCCTGATTAACAAACAACTGGCTACAAAGAGCTCCTAATATAGATGTGATGGTTTAGTGTTTTGTTTGTGAAGAAAATATGCCACACTGTAAAACTTGTATTGACAGACAATTTAAGGCAGCTCAACTTTGATGTAGCATCATGTTTCTGTGACACTAGCAAGAGCAGACAGGTGAATGATGTGCCTTTGGTAAATTATTCCGTTTGAGGACTGATCTCCACTTCAAAACCCCAGTGTGAGGACAGCATTCACCTCTCTCTTTCTTCCCCCTCTTCTCGCTGGTAGAGGGAGCCTTCGGCAGTGTGGGATAAAAACCAAAAGTCTTCAAGAAAAACTCTTCAAAGGTACAGTGCATACGCTGAATGAAGACCTCATCAATTCAGCTTTCCCCTCCTAAAGCAGTGTCCCTTCCACAGAGCTCCGGCTGCTTATGAACAGAGTTGTTTGATATATCTCCACTGGTCCTTGCAGGTGGTTGCATAAGGTACTTTTGATATCTTATGAGTGACAAAGGGATATTTTCCCTAATCGCTTTGGATTAGCCAGTTGTGCGTTCTATTTTTTGCTCACATCTGCCCTAGGTTATGTGCTACACACAGTTGGGGTCTTGGAGCATT
Organism: Apistogramma diplotaenia; assembly: GCA_015052665.1. Taxonomy (NCBI): domain Eukaryota; kingdom Metazoa; phylum Chordata; class Actinopteri; order Cichliformes; family Cichlidae; genus Apistogramma; species Apistogramma diplotaenia. The sequence goes on from VOQJ01003477.1 coordinate 23,812, forward strand.
TTCCTGACCCTCATTTTCCACATCAGCAAGATGGAAACTGCCGGCTTGCTTGCATGCTCCGTCCTCCCTTCTGCCCACTGATTAAAAGTCAAATATTAAAGTGCTCTGTTGTGAGCGCGGCCTAATTGATTCTTTCCGCCGGGCGCACACAGAATGGGCTGACAGCAGGCGATACCAGGCTTTGTCAACATCGGGCATGCTGCCTGACGCTCAGGACGGCACCCCAATAAAGCCTCCTGTGAGTGTGCCAACCTGTGGCCCCGCACACACTGAGACCACTCGGCACTCCGGCCAAGCTTTATAGTAACGGCACAGAGGCAGCTCATTCTTTTGCTGTGCGTCAGCTCCCATCAGCTAGTTTTGAAGCTGGCTCTTTATTTGTAAGGAAGTGGCTGGCTGTGACAAAACTGTGTGTGTAGGTGTGTGCGCGTCCATACTTGAATAAAATCCCTTTAGCCCGCTTGCATAACCACTCATCTAACTTAAGCAATCTGGGGCGATGGTGCTGAAAGGCGCATTCAGCTGAGTTCCACAAAGGGCCCTCTTCATCTTTTCCCATCCCCAGTTTCCTGCCGTTAAGATAATTGCTTTAATAGATATTAATCGCACCTGTGTTAAAAAAGGAACATGCTAAACACATGATGATACCAAGTATGTCACTAGTCTGTGATAAATGCTGGACAGCTGTTGGAGGTTCTGTTTGAGGTCTTGTGTCTTACACTCTGTGAGCTACAGTGTAGCAATAAAGTCTAGCTTCGGCTGTTTCCTTATTCACAAAGGGTTTGCCAGAGCAGGTAGGTTCACATGTGTTTGATTTGACTGAATTTCTATTTTTTGTTTTTTTTTTACACCAGATGCCCTTCCTGCTGGCAGGGTTTGTGTCTCCTCCCAGAATTGAACCATGGATCATTTGCTTGTTAAGCAAACGTATAAACCACTGGATTGTATTTCTACAGCAGTAAAACAGTAGATTTCTCCCCTCTTTGCTGCTCTTTGAAGGAAACGCAGTGTCCCTGTCCCTCTCTTTTCTGCTTGCTCTATGAATTTACTGGCCATTTTATGTGCATCATGAATTGGATTTTCTCCCCATCTACTTTTTTAACGCTTTTCTGTTTCACAAGAGAGGGTAACGGTGATCTTAACACCATGCGGTGCTCATTAAATGCAGACATTCAGCCACAGCATTTTTCTCATGAATCTGATTGACCTTTTTGCTCAGTGCGATACACAGTTAAAGGGTGTAGGCGCCTATTAATCGCTCCATGGTTGAAAAACTGTGCATATCTCCTATCCTGCCCGATGCTTTATGTTCCATCTGAGCTGATCGGGAGGAGTTATAAGACTGTGCACGGGGGCAGCAGTCAGAGCTAGGTGATGGTGCAGTAATTACTCTTAGTAAAATGGGGCTGTGCTCTGTACTCTGACACAACACCTTAACACGAGGTTGATGAACTCCATCTCAACACTGCTAATGGATGTCTAATTGAAGAAGGAGGGATAAAAGAGAAACAAGCCCAGAGAAAGGGTCAGCAGACTGCAATTAAACACGTGTAAAGGATATTTTGAAGAGGGTCAGGATATACACATTTTTTCAACCATGCCAATCCAGCATTGGGAATTTGATTTTTTTTCACATCCTATTTTAATGTGACCAGTTGCCATCCCAGTTATGGAAAGGTCCATTGGCTGCTTCAGGGGGAAAGGCCACTGTGACGGAATTACAATGTCCTCTGAGCCGGGTTTCAATTCTTCCCCCATTCTGTTACTTCCCTGCAGCAGATCCCAAGAGAGGGTCCAGAGGCTGAGTGGGGGTCATGATCACACCACAGGGGGCTGACAGCTGGCTGCCTTTCTGACAGGAGCCTAATGGAGGCCTAATAGGAGATAGTCAGGTCCCACAGACTTTTGCTTTGACCTTGAAATGAGCCTGTGGAGGCAGGTAAAGAGGAGGATGAGGGATGGAAAGTGACATTATACAGGCTGACAGGCAGGTGGTTTAAACATCTCTGGCTCTGTTTTGACCTCTGCTTATGCAAGTGTGTGTGGCTGTGTGTCACAATGTGCCAGAATAAATGTTTAAAACTTGATTTTATATTAAAATTTATTTTCCTGTTTTTTTATTGTTGTTTGTTAGAAATTGAGGAAAAAAGCATTTTTTTCTGTGGAGGTGCTTTATCTGTTCTCTCATTGTGATAATTTTCTTTTTATTAATGCTCATTAAAAAAATTAATGAAAGATTCTTTTGTTTTCAAAGTAATTTTCAAATTTGAGTAATTTCCTGTTACCGTAGTATTAAATGATAACTTTGGCGAGTAGTTTGTAACCACAGAAGTCTTTTCTTCTCCTCAGAACAATTTAATTACAAATATATTTGACTTATAAAGCAACAGGTTTGAAGTTTATCATCTTTGACCAAATGCACTTAAGCAGCTTTTTCTCACTGCACATTGATTGGACACTAAATGAGACATATGGATCTAAAGCAGAAGGAGACAATGAAGAATTCAGATCAATAATTGATTGTGCCCCCCCCCCCAAAAAAGCTGTAATTATTTTTTTCAGCAGTAATATGAATATTTAATATTAACCTTTTTTCTGTTTTTATTTTTTCATTT
>VOQJ01003477.1:26446-39213 GCA_015052665.1 Apistogramma diplotaenia
AAGAAAAAGCTGAAGAAAAATATGATTGTTCCCCCCCCCCCCCAAAAAAGCTGTAATTATTTCTGTTCAGCAGTAATATGAATATTTAATATTAACCTTTTTTCTGCTTTTAATTTCTCATATTTGTTCACATGTGTGAGCATGTATTTATGTGCATGTGTGTGTGTTTTTCAGTCAGTAATTTAAATCACAGGAAGGTCAGGCCTGCAGGGGATAGCTGATAAGCATTATCCACAGTAAAGAGAGACCCACTACTGCCTGATCAATCTGAGCTCTCATTAAAAGGCTGCCAAGCCCTTTGCAACCTGATACAATATCAATACTGTAACACCACAAAGGGACTTCCAAAGCTGTTAGGCAAGTCACTGGCAGCTTAACTGTCATTACTGGGTGGGCACCATGCCAGAGACCCCCTTTGTGGGCCACTTAGGCTCCCCCCACGGTCCCAAACACAGGTCAGGACAGACAGATGGGCTGTCTGGGCATCTGTCCCGGGGAAGAGACAGAGAGAGATGGATACCGACCGGTAGAGGAGGAGGCCGCCTTTGCTATCTCCCCGTATGGAAGGAAGATATAGACTGTGTGCGCAGAAAGTGTGGAGTTACACACCACTGCGGTCTCACCCGTGGCTTGTTTGTTTGCGGTGTGTAAGTATTTTCTGTGTTGGTTTTTCTGTGTTACCAAAGCTGATGTTTACACAGACAGACACACATGTTTGTGTTTAAATTGAACAAAAAACAAAGAGTTTGCTTAAAAAGACTCACTGTGTGAATTCTGTTTGTATTCAAGGAGGAAAAAAATTCAGAGCTTTGGCCTGTAGCCCAAGATTCCTGCTGGGAAAACCATAAGCACTGAAAGGCACTCTGTGGAGATTTCTGAGTAGAGCAAATGGGGGGAATATAAGTGACCATACATAGAGAGCCTCTGTAATTCAGATCATTGTGTGGAGGTCTCCCCTCTGTGCTCCAGTCCTAACCCCCTGTGTGGTTCCGATAGGGGAGGGAGGGATCAGCCAGTAATCCACTGACAAAAGGGCCAGGAGAAAGCCAGCTAGTGAAGGTGGGGGGTAAGGACAGAGAATGGGAGGAGTGAAGAAGTAAAGAAGCATTTGTTGCCTCTCAAAGTCCCGAGGGTGTGCTTAACTCCAGATAAGATGGTCTTCACCATGCTCACATATCCTGGCCACCCCTCTGCTGTGTTGGGCCTCTTTGAATAGTCAAGAGCCATTGTTTATCAGTTAAGTAAAAGAATTGCGAGTCTACAGAAGTGATTACTTCAGCAGCGGCTTAACTGTAACTTCCTACTAGCGTATTGATTTATCTGGGTTGCCTTTAATTTATTCAGCGGGTGGGCAGCAGTCGTTTACTGAACGCTGAAACCGATATTGTCCGTAATCATCATTAAGGCAGGACCATAAGGAGAAGGAGAAGTCCCAACTGCAGCTGCTAATTTGATGATGGGAGAGAAATGGCATGTAATTAAAATACAGCAGATGACGGCCGCAAACCTGCGTGCAACTTACAAACCAAAGGCACACAACCTTATTTAGAGAGATCACAGCACGACTTTCTGAGCAGATAAATATGATGGTGTGAATCTCAACAGTGTTACTCTCATCAAGCCTGTGTAGTGTTATGGAATTGTTAGCAGACCGTGTTGTGGGTTGATGTTTGATTTATTTTTGTCATTCCTGCTGCAGTTACACAATGTCATACAGAAGTCAGTTGGCTGCTCCAAAGTCTCAGGGAGGTATTTAGGTTGGTGGAACAATGGCCCCCAGCTGATTTGTCCGTTATCCATTTAGCTGAGATGTGACACACTGTAGGGGGGCTTTGCCACTGGTCAATAACTGCCAATAAGAAACAGTCATCACTCAGCGGGCTGCCCTGTCCACCAGCTTGCTCACTTGTTTCAGCTGTCAACCCCTGTGGCAAAGGAGCTGGCAATTGTGCCGCTCTTTCGGATGCATCACAAATGGCTTTCCCATATACGAACCTGAATAGGACAGGAAAGGCAAGGACACTCGGAGACTGCAAAGCAGGGTGATTTTTCCCTCGGACATCTGAATAAACCCATCTGAAGTTAAAAAAAAAAAAAAGCTTCGTATTTGCAAAACACCATTGACAGTTGCTCATTCTCTCAATCTTAAGTCCCTGGAGGTGGGGCTCTTGGGGGGAAGGGGGGTTTGAACCCAAGTCAGGGACAATCGTGGCTCTGTTTGTGTTTTCTCTAACACCTCCGTGTTCACTTTGGGCTCTCATGGAGCGTACCGCAGGCGTGCATGAGAGGAGGGGTAAGTGCCGTGACCCTGAAATGGTCCCTGACTGAAGCCCCCCCCCCCCTCCAAAAGAAAAAAAGCCTGCAGACCACCACGCTAGCCCTGCATGCCACCCGGTTGCTGCTGGAAACACAGAGCAAGCACAAAGTGCACATGCGTGAATCAAAAAGTAGCATCTTAAGAGCTGAAGAGTGATTTAGTTAATAAAAAAAGTCCTCACTGCAGCAGGTTTTGATATTATTTGTCGTGTAGCTGCAGCCAGTTATGGGGACTTATTATGGGAAATATCATCACTGATTTTAGTCTGATAAACCTCGAGGAGACCAAAAGGTAGACGGCAGCTCTGTGATGTCCCTTTGAGAACAGAACCACAATATGATTCTGTTCATTTCCTCCAGATTCAGAGATAATTAGCCTAACTGTTGTTTTCCGCTTTTATGTCCCCCTCGTTGGAAAGAGAAGTTTGAAGTCTGATACGCACAGTGTGGGTGTGTTTGTGTGTCTGTGTGTGTGTTAGTGTGAGACTTTGTGTGTACACTTATAGTCAACAGAGCAGAGTCTGTCAGAGCTCTTTGTTCTCCAGCGAGAACACATCATGACTGGGCCTTTTGTCTGAACTGACACCATCATACAGTCTCTTTTTCTACCTCTCTCTCCTTCGTCTTTCTCTCCCTCTTCCTCACCCTCTTATTTTTTTTTCCAGCAAACCGTTCACCCACCTTCCCATCACTCTCTCCCTCACGCATTGAAACCATTTAAAAGATAATGGGCTCTGTGGATTATGGAGGTAGGGAGATGGAGATGATTTTTTTTTTTCCTTCTGTCTGGGTACTTTAGCTTTGTGAGGAAGACTTCCAGAGTGTAGCGTGACTACCAGAGAAGGACTACTGAGGGCAGTTTCTCACTATGCAGTTGTTTTGTTTTTTTGCATTTATAATTCATCACCTTCTTTGTTTGTTATCCTGCGTTTATGCAACTTTTACTCAGGGCCAAAATTTAAACCTCACAGCACGGCAACCGCAGATAACTGTTGGATGTCTCCTTCTGAAAACACGGGCCTGCTCACTGCTATGAAGACTTTTCATGAGGTTTTTTTCCACACAGCATGAGCATGTGGTCACCGATAAGGCCTTACTTACACAGATATAGATTTCTGAAGAGAAGCGGAAAAACAAGAGACACCTGCATTTGCGGCCATCCCAGAAAAAGAGAACTTATGAACACCTACAACACATATGGGGAGTTTTTTCTTTAGCAATAGTTCCCCAAATCTGAATTATGCATTTATACAACCAGTGAAGGTTGCGTGGTAAACATAATTATCTCTGACACACACGCACACACACACATCTCAGTTAGCAGCTACTTAGCATCTCCTCTCACACTGTGTACACACAGGCAGGTTGATAACCATGAGGGAGTCAGAAGGAAAATGTCAGACTGACACATTTTCTACCAAAGTATTTTATTATTCTCGTTTTATTAACGTACAATGCCATTTCCCTGTTGTCTGTGGCGTTCACAGCAGTGCCTCACTCGCTGTCTGTGATGGGAGGTTATGAAAGTGGACGCTAACCAGATGACAGCTGCATGAACCTGCGTGCTTCTGTAGAACTTTGATGTAGAAATTGTGCAGTTGAATGTCGACTATTTGAGAGTAAAGCTACGTATAACCCCTCAGTTGATGCTGCCTTACGCAAGATGGTTTAATGGTTTAAACACACATGCAATATTTGCGTGTCCAGTGTTTAAAACTGTCCATTGTGCTCAGGTTTAGATGTTTCCTGGGTGTTTTCTGCCTTTAAGGCTGTTTGTAAGTCGTGTAGTCTGATCATTTTTTTTCCTCCCATTTAAACAACAAGCACATTAGTTGCCAGGAACATCCAGACTGGAAATAGGCAAATACAACATAGGAGAGTAGCGTAAATCATGTCTGAATGCCTTTACTCAGCAGTGATCATTTTTTAATGAGAAAAGTTGAGAATAATTCATGAGAAAATTCTGGAATAATTATTTGAAAGCGATGCAGAATGCCTGAGAGCCTCAATGCACTATATTCAAGTATGTACTGAAGTCTGATGTTGATGTTGCTTTATATAAGTATCACTTCCTGCAGCTGTTTATTTACACCACAAACACATGCAGAAAAAGAAGCAAGTTGGTTTAAAAAAAATCACCAGAATACAGGAAACGAAGTGTGTGGTGCTCCAAATTTGGGGAGAACCTCCATGAACCCTTCATGTGTCCTCTGGTTCTACAGTATGTACCAAGCCCGCCTGAAGATGCTGTGTAAACCAGTGAAGTTGTCCTAAAACAACATGGGACAACCATAAATATTATTATTGTATTGCATTGCATTCTGTATAAGAGAAAATATTCTTTAGTGTGTGTGTGTGTCTGTGTGTGTGTGTGTGTGTGTGTGTGTGTTACCCTGCTTATGGGATGAACCAACCTCAATTTTAGTATTTATGGAAGTGACTTTTTGTGACTGTAACTTCCACACTTCTTTATCAGGATGTAGAGCCACATGAATGACTCCTCTTCCTCTGAGCAGAACTAAGAACAGTCTCAATGCATTTAGTATGTATCTGAATACACTTGACCTCAGGACATTTCTTTTTCTTCAGTGTCAGTGTGAATACAAATCATTGTTTACAGATCACATTCAGCTTGCTCCCTCTGGGTGTGAGCAGGTTTTCTTGGATTGGCTCCCGCTCTTTGTCCACGCTGTCCACAGGCTACAAGGCTGCACAGCATGCTAACATGTTGTGGCATTTTGCCTGTTTCCCAGATTCGGGTGCCCTTTTTCTCTGCCGCACTAAAGCCCTGCTAGAATTTTGCAAATGTCATCCTCACAGATGCCTCCCATCCCACTCTCATTATCTCTCACTCTTTCAGTACTCATTGTTGTTGCGTAGGTAAGCCGGAATCACTGAAGGACTCTGAAAACAACAGCCAGGCTTTTGATTTTCACCTGGGTCAGCCGGGCAGGCGCGGTTCTGCGCTACCGACTGTGTCAAAGGTCATCTGACATTCTCACCGTCTGAGGCTCTCCATGTGAATCTCATTAGGCGAATGCATCCATGTAAAGTTCCAGCGCTCATTAAATGAACTGGCATTGATCGGTGACATTGATCCGAGATATTGTCAGTGACAGGTTAGCAAATTGATTCACTGGTCAGCCTGGATGTGACCCATTATGAGGCCCCATTCTCAAAGCAAACATCACTACTTCACACTTGTTACACACTTTTTTTAAAAACCTGCATTACCTTTGACTGCTAATTAACATACTTCAATTAAGCACTTCTCACACGTGTTTATGCTGTCGTTAACATTGCAGAGAGGAGATCAACAAGGCCTAAATAAGGTTCAGGAAGTCGATACAAAAGCACTATTCAGACAATAATTCATTGAACAGCATCCCCATATTTATGTTATTGTGTCTGTGCTGTCACATTTTTCTTGTTTGACGTCACGTCCTTTAAACAGGATTTAAGGAATTTGGAATGTGGCTTCTATTTAGGCATCATATTCATGCCCATTTCCTGAGGCTTCCAAGGAAAAAATAAATCCTCATCCCGTTTCTCTCAGCGCCATATGTGAACGCCGAGAACGCCGTTCCTGTGGTCGAACCGAAGAGGAGGTCAGTGGAAGTGCATCATCCTGTGTAAGCTTCACATGTGGCAGTCGATGTGTGCGTTTTTTGATGCCAGAAAAACAGGGTTAAGTGAGGCAATTATGCGACCTCAGATTTGCTTCTGAGTATATTCAGATGGTTTACATCATGTGAATAACATCATAAGACATTAATATTTAGATTATTTTTCCTGTAGGCCTTTTTTCTAATTGCATCTCTTTGCAGTATGGTGACACAATGGTTGCCTGACAGCGAGAAGGTCGTGTGAGAAGGTCTCTGTGCAGTTTGCATGTTCTCCCCGTGTCTGAATGGGTTCTCTTTGGGCACACTGGTTTCCTCCCACAGTCCAAAGACATGCACTTAGTGCCCATAGCTGTGAGTGTTTGTCTCTCTGTGTTGGCGCCCTGTCCGGGGTGACAGCTGGGATAGAAGCCAAAATGTAACTTCTCTTAAGGTCGTGTGGCAACATCCAGTCAGTTTTACATCATTATCTGACAGCATGTAATACCCGGTAGGTCACCAACGATTCTGAATTATGCATTAGCTGCATTTGTCACTCATTCCAGAGTGACACCCATTTCTTTGTGGTTAACATGTCTCAGCTCTTTATCCCCTGTTTGGGTAACAGCTGAGGAAAGTGAGAGGCCACGGCAGAGAGAGAAGCTGGAGCTAAATGCTGGGCGAGACTAATGTTTGGCTGTAAGGATACATTATTAGACTGATCGGAACATTTGGAAAACACAATTTTCTGGCTGTTGTGAGAAGACCAAACATTTGAAACCATCACAGCAGCAGCAGCGTGAGAAGAGTCGTCAGGTGTGTGAGACACAATGAGCCCCCACACCAGTCCTTTACCCAGAGTTGGTATCATGAGATTAGAGTCCCAGTTAGAGGAGAGCATTGTTATGTTGTTCAACTAGAATATGGATTTTTATTTTTAGTTGTTTGTGTAAATTTCATGCAAAACAGGCTGACCTAACCCAAAGGCAAGAAATTCAGCCTGCAGCAACACTACAAGAGTATCGCAGTTCCTTATGAAAACCATCGACATAGCAACCAAAACAATAGGCAAACTGACTGAAAGCCTGAGTATGATGTCATCACGCTGATGTCAACTAGCACAACTAGAAAACTTAGTTTAGTGTTCAAATTCTCTCTAAAGAGGATGAAATTGTTTCACAAAATTCTATTGCAACTGAAATATTTCCTTCAGACCTTTGAAGCTGTGTGAAATGAGACTGTATATTGTGGATCTGTATATTTTCCCACAGTGCAGTGCTACTGGTGGTGCTGAATTGCAGACAAACATCTCCAGAGCTGCTTGTGTTCCTAAAAAATGTCAGATTCTTGGTTTTTCTCCACGATTCGCTGCTTTGACAAAAAAAGGTGCATTATAGGTACTGAGAACAACGAAGCCGCTGTGAATTAGAGCGAAGCACATTCAGCCCGGTTGGAGAGAGCACTTAATTACCCCGGGATGTGCATATTAGCCATATGTGTATTCTATTCCTGGAGTCAAGCGCTTTTAATTTCGCCACACTGGGTAACAGATATCCTCAGTGGTGTGCCGTTGCAGGTGTGGGCTATTTGCTCTGTCTTCTTATCTGCGTGCACCTGTATGCAGCCTGAAAGAGATGACTATTTGTGGTGTGTGTGTGTGTGTGTATGTGTGTGCAGATACTGCATGTATGCCATGTAATTTGCATTTCTGCTTCCATTCACGCAGTGCTTTCCATTCATTTCCTCAGCCAGAACTCCACACACACAAATCATTCACAAAGCTGCTTCCACACCTCTGCTTCATGCGTGGGTCCTATGAATGCAGATGCTACATCAGGACACGTGCATAAATAGCCTTTGGAAATCCTTCTGAATCAGTTCGTGCTGCGGTGGAAACATCGGTTCTAAATATGGAATTGTGGGAATAAAAATAGCAACTCAAAGCAAGCAACATCATTCAGTCGTTGCCAGGCCAAGCATAAGCTCATGTTTAATTCAGAAAACTCTGGTATTCCGAGCTCACGCTTTGCTTCACCCGCGACGCTGAACCCGCTGTGGTGCATAACAAGCACATTGCGGTAACACTATTTCATTGTCAATTTGCATTACATCCTTGTTAGTGAGCATGCAAATCTAATTAATCCCTCATCCCAGTGGGGACGTCACTGGCACAGTGAAGTTACAGTTTCGAGGCCTGATGGGAAGCGAGGAGTGATCGTTATAACTGGCTGTAGGGTAACGACGTCCTCTCCAAAGACAGCAGGCCTGGCCACTACCTGCCATGCTCCTGACATATGTTCTTGAGTCATTTGCTCCTTCACTGACATTGCTCAGCCCACCACCAGCACATCTCTTATTCATTCCACGTGGGCAGACAGCTGAGAGGAGGAGGCCACCTCATGTTTTCTCTTGAACATGTGTCAACTTCTTTAATCGCACAGTAACACGCGCAGACCTGTGCATCAGCGCAGGCTCTGACAGCTGAAGGTTATTTGGCTCTACAGGGCTGAACATCTATTCACATACAGTATGAGAGCAGCGAAGTCAAAGGAAGCAGAGGAGAGGAAGAGCATCGCTCAGCTGCAAGCATGGCAGGTCTTACAAATTAGCATCTTATAATTTTAACAGTATTGCAGCTGCAGTACTGTAATAAAGTCTTAACAACCCCTCATTTCTTCATATTTTGCTTCTTTATTTTCCTTGAGCAATATTTCTTTATTTCATTTTGTTTGTTTGTTTGTTTGTTTGTTCATTAAACCACATAACAAAGGCACCTTCCTTGAGAGATGAACCTGTGTTGTGTCAGCACATAACAGACAATGTAGCAAAGAGCCAGTTTTAAACTGTATCTCTGGGCTTTGCCTCCAGCACCTTGTTGCAAATGCACGTCATTTTTTCCATTTCTTTAGCTGAATCTACGAGGCATGCCAAAGATTGCACAGTTTGACAGCATAAAAATAGTATTTTTGCACCAACAATGTGATTCTTGCTGGTACAAGTTGAAAACGTGCCATAGCAGCCTGGTGTGCAGTGTTTTATTGAAATGTTTAAGAGGATTTTGTGGCAGAAGAAGCGGCAGGTCTAAAAATCTATCTGCAGCAAATGAACAATGTCTGAAAGTCAAGTCCCTAAAAAAATAGGAAAAAAGAGATATGATATGCATCTGGCCCATCAGCTGATCCATCTGCTCTGCACTGAAACCTCATCATAAATGGCCGCAGTGCAAGGATGGCTGTCAAGAAGCCGTTCTTAATGATGGGAAACAACTGCATGAAGCAAGCTGTATGTGTGACAGCTTGCTGCAGTTGTTCCTTGTGCAGCTCTTACTTTATACAACTATGCAAAGGCTACAGGAGCACGAAACTGCTTCTGTTCAGCAACGATGATGAAGACAGTCTGTCAGAAAATGAGACAAATATAGTTTAGCGTCACAAAAAGATTAGTCTTAGACATTAGACAGGTCTTCAAAGCACTCAGTATATTTCTGGCACAAAGAGTTTAAAAAAACCTTTCTCTGTCATATTACAAGAAATGATGTTAGATATATTTGTCATTAAAATGCACCCTAATTACATTCATTTGTTCTTCTGCTGGTCACAATTTCTTAGGTGACATTTAACTGTGGTTATGACAATGGATGAAGACCTGAACAGCTCTCTGCCTGTGATGATGCAACACACTATTTCTGCTCTTTGCCCTTCAGTCGCACTGACAACCTGCAGAGTCATTTGTAGTTTTTGATCCTCTTTGAATCTCCTGCTCAGTAATGTTGTTAGAACAATACATATAATATAATATAATATAATATAATATAATATAATATAATATAATATAATATAATATAATATAATATAATATAATATCTGTTTCACATGAAATGGAAAATGACTGAAAATGACAAACTGTCGTCGTGTTTGGATTGTGCTTCAATAAAGGTGAGTGTGTTTCTGCAGCATGAGGCCGACAGAGCGGACTGAGAGATTCACAGGTGTGTGACGCTGCAGGCTGTAAATGCTTCTGCTTTGTGTGTTCTTCTAAAAACTCTTTACACCGTTTAGGATGAAGGATCGTGCTTCTATCTTTGGTTTGTCTGAAATTGTGAACTCCTTTGAAAACACAGACTTCCCTCAGATACAGCAGCAGCTCTTATTCTGGTCTGTTATCCCTTATCCCGGTTAGTGCTGGCAGAAACAACGTTGTGCATAAAGGTCTTGCTGAAGGATATTTCCTGAAGAACAGTTGAAGTGATGCTTCTTGACAAATTGTTGTTTTAAATCCTCACCATAAAAAGCCCAAGAAGAGTTGAATATGAGTGACTGTCAACATATAACACATTAGAAGACAGTTTATTTAAAGGTAACTTGCTGATAATTGAAACTCTGTCCTCATCTGGTTTAAACACAAAGCCGACTTTTACAGCGGGGGCCTGTTTTCTGACGGTGTTTTTAAAAAAGGATGGCCTCAGCCACGCTGCTTTTAGATCCGGAGCATGTTGACATTTCGAAGCCTCGCATCCACCAGTGGCTGTTTGTTAACCTAAATTTACCCTGTGTGCTGCCCTTTGTGAATTTAAGTCGGCAAAGTGCAAATGGAAATTCCAGTGCTTGCTAGAATGGCTCCCCTTTTCCTGTCTACGCCCCTGTGTTTCCTGCCTGCTGCACATGACTAGGTGTGTTGACTTTCAGATTGGTGCATCGGACTTCGGGGTGCATATTTGTCTGACTGTGGGAAAGGGTGTTGCTCTCTTTGGGTCATTCATCAACCAAACGCTGATTCTTCACTTGGAGCTTCTGCAGCTTCCTCCATGATTTCCCCGTCTCCAAACTGAGGTCTGTGTCATAGTGAGGTCTCTTTAAAATGTACGTCTGCCTAATTAAAGGCCTCACAGACAGCATCTCCAATCTTCTTCAGTCACAAATGCAGTGCATACTTACTCCATGTCCTTCCACAGCCTTGTCATAGACCAGTGCCATTAGCAGTCATGTGGGGTAGCTGCCCTTTCTAATGAGCGTCTGCACAGAGCCTTTCCCTGAAGGTGTCCTCACTTCCTGGGAAGGTAAATACATGTTTATTTTTACTGAATCCACAGCAAGGATGGAGCCTTGTGTCTGTGATGTGTCAGTGTCTGTAATCCACTCTGGGGACTGGAAAAATTACTTTGCAAACTGAGCCTTACACAGGCCTGCCTCACTGCACCTGAACAATACAGTGGTTCATTCATGGATCAGCTCCAGCCTTCTCCCACTGAGATGAAAATCAGGTCTTTGTAAGCCTCTGCAAAGATGAGGAGGGTGGAACTAAATAGGACGTAGTTCTCAGAAGTCACATTTATATCAAGATAAAATAGTTGAAATACCTTTGATGTCTCTCATCCTTACAGAGCTGAACAAAGGCACAGGCAGATGACACTGCGTTACGAGGCCTGCAAAATAGTGCTACTGTGAATTATGTAGCAGGCTGGTTACTGATGGGTGCATGCCATGGTAAGTGTATTCATTTATGAACGGAAATAGCACGTCATAAGCCATTTTACGAGCAAATAAATGTAGTTATTAGTCACAGCACATCCCATCTCCATTCAAAAGCTCTACAACCCCAGACATGTAAATTAAACCAATGATGTGCTTATTCACAAATCTCATGAACCCATATTCTATTTACAACAGAATATAGAAAACAGCAGCAATAAATCTCAAAAAAAGTTGGGACGGGGCAACAAGAGGACGGAGGAATAAGTTCTAGAAAGAAACAGCTGGAGGAACACAGGTTAACTGGGAACAGGTGAGTGACATGACTTTGTGTAAGAGGCAGCATCTTCATATCCATCAACATAAAACATCATCAAAGGATTCAGAGGGTCTGGAGAAATCTCAGGTGGCTGTGATCTCTGGGCAGCACTGCAGCAGAAACAGGCAGGATTCTGTCACTGCGTGGACTGAAGAACGCTCCCAGAAATCACCGTCTGTGAACACAGCTCATCTGCAAATGCTAACCTGCAGCTCTGCCGTGCAAAGAAGAAGCCATATTAGACATTGTTCAGAAATGCTGCTGTCTTCTCTTGGCTAAAGCTCATTTGAAATGGACCGAGGCAAAGTGGAAAACTGTTCTGTCGTCAGATCAATTGAAATGTTTGGAAAACATGATCGCAGCATCTCTGGACTAAAGAGGAGACAGACCATCAGCGCTCACTTCAAAAGCCTGCATCTCTCATGGTTTAGAGGAGCATCAGTGCAACTGTCATCTTCAAAGGCACCATCAGCTTCTCGCATATTTCAGTCAGACGATGCTAAACTACAAGCTGCATCTATTACAGCAGCATGGATTCATAGTAGTGACTGCAGACCGGACCCACTGGCAACATTTGGAGCATCATGAAACAAACAAACAAAAACACACACAGCAAGAATGAAACATTTCTCTCCCAAAGGTCCAGCAGCTGCTCTCCTCGGCTCCCAGACATTTACAGACTGCTGATGAAAGACGAGGAGATGCTGCACAGTGGTGGAAAACAGCCCAGACTGCTGCTGCCATCAAATTCAGAACCTTAGATTACATTCTCTCAGTTTCAACATTTGTTTTCTAGGCTCCGTTATGAATAAAATCTGGGGTTTATGAGACTTGCGAATCAATGCACTTTTTTTATTTACATTTTGCACTTTTCTGGAATGTGATTTGTATAAAATTGTAATCCTTAGTTCAGTCTGTCAGATTGATTTATTACAGCAGCAGAGCACAGTTACAGCCCTCCCCGCAGATATGATACACACAGAAATTAGGAAGCGATGAGTAAACATACCCCCCCCCCCCCCCCCCCC
Source organism: Apistogramma diplotaenia (assembly GCA_015052665.1). Lineage (NCBI taxonomy): Eukaryota > Metazoa > Chordata > Actinopteri > Cichliformes > Cichlidae > Apistogramma > Apistogramma diplotaenia. The sequence goes on from VOQJ01003477.1 coordinate 39,180, forward strand.
CCCACCCCCCGCCAACCAAAACAAGAAGGGGGAA
>VOQJ01003485.1:15836-31787 GCA_015052665.1 Apistogramma diplotaenia
GTCACCTGGCGGATGCCTGAAGCGTCGGGGAGGACAGTCCTGCATGTAGGCAATACTAGCAGGATGAAATGAAGAACTACTCAAACAGCTGCTAGCATAGATAAAAAATTAGTTATTCGTGTTGACACTGGCGGTCGAGACGGGTGTCTTTGTCGTTTAATGGGGTGTAACGAGTACTGGAAGGACCCAAAGTGTCTGATAAGAACCAATCAGGCAGCAGTCGGAGCTTTTGCAGCTAAAACTGGTTCAGGAAAGTCTTTAAGAGCCCTCAAAGGCTGGAGTGCTTTTTCCCCACTCGTCTTCACACATTAGTGTGCAGCCAGTGATGGTTTATGATTATTGTGACAACAGATACACTAAGAATTACCATCAAACTACCGTTTTTATGTGTATGCGTGTGTGTGTGCTCATTGCATTTCCTTACAAATATTCTAATTTAACAGGTGAAGCTATGAGGAAACAGAGGAGGAACGGCCGCCGACATGGCTGATGTAGTTGGCATGCAGGTTCAGTCGGGTTCACTGGGACAGCATCACATCAAAACACTGTTACACTACTCAAAGTGTGCAGTCATGGCACAAGCAAGCACCTACTGTACATCAGCCCCTTCCCTTTTATTAGCTCACTTTACAAAGTTAAGTGAAGGTGAGCAAAGGCAGCAGTGTTGGAACGAGTGGAGCCGCAGAGGCCTTTTCTTCACACTGGGATGTTGAGTCTTAGCTAAGGACAACCAGCCGTTCCAGTATGAGGAAGACTTCAACTGGATACAGCCAGGTTAAACAGCTTATGAGGAAACACACCGAGAAGGCCTGCTCCACAACAGCACCTCACACCCACACGCTTACACCCAACAGACATGTAGAAGCAATATTAAACAGAGACCTGCCACTTCGCACTGAGCTGATAACTAAGCTGTAATGCATGTGTAGCACGAGGATAACATGTTGGGAATTAAGCATGTCCTTCAGACGAAAGCAGCCCGGGGTCGTTGTCACGATGGCTAGCGAGTGGCACGACTTGCTTTGGGAAGGATGTTGGCACAGCGCCTCCTACAGGTCAGGGTAACTCTGCACCCCAGGAGCGGGACAACCAATGTGAAGGTGACTGACACGTGGAGCCTTACTTCCTCCACCCTTTGCTCGTTTCCCCTTGAATAGCCGCAGCACGGTGCTATCAGACGGGACAAGCGGGATGGAGTGGGCCGAGTGCGCTGGCTGAAAGTGGCAGTTACTGATAAAGGTCACGCTTCCTCGTGTCTATCTTGTCTTCAGAATTTGCCGGCTTTTTAATTGATGGGTGTTGCTGGAGTTTGAACCGTTTCAACCGAGGTGGCGATCCCATTCTTTAACTCTCTAACTGAACTCCCTCTAATGACATCGACTCCCTTTGATGATGAAGCACTTTTTCAAACGAGCAGTGCAGCCAGTTTTACTCGTAAAGCTGCATCTTCAGAGCAGCCTGCAGGCTCCGATACAGGTGGAATCTGCTAAACTCGATACGCAACTGTTTCCACCTCAAGTCGAAGGAGTATTCAAGTGTGTGCGATGTTCACTGTTATCTTCTGTTATCAGCACTTCTTTAAATGTTCTTTAAACGTTAAATGAGTTATTGTTGTTTGACACCTTGGCCTCCCTCTCTAAATCCATTTAAAGCAGCCAGGTTTTAAGTTAGTGTGAGTCTGACAGCCACAGATAATTCATTTTCTATTAAGTACTACAGATAGTGGCAGGTGATGTCTTTATTTTGCCCCAACACATGAGCAGCAGAGGTAAGCGTACTGTCAAAGAGCCTTGGAGTGAGATAAAAAATAAAAAAGGTAAAAAAAAAGTCCCCGGTATCACCCTTTACCATCTTGTCTTTGTGAACTATCTTTAAGTCTGTTAATCAAACAACAAAATGAAACTGAGCATGTTGCCTTATTAACCTGTTACAGTCCTACACATAGTTCTGTTTCCTAACGTTTTATAGCTAAGTTTGAATATGTTTTCCCAGATACAGCCTCGTCCTTCCTTGGATGTTTTTGTGTCTTTGAACCTATTAAAGCTCACTGCCAGCTGAGCTCTGCTGCCAAACTGTGGGGTAAAGTGTGTAACTGAGGGCCTGTGTGAAGCAGAGCTCAGTAGTTCATGCCACCATTCTTTCAAATCAGCCCCACTGCTCCTGGTATGTGATCGCCAAAATAAGCTGAACTGCTCCACATTGAAACTAGAACAACCTCTGTGTGTGTGTGTGTGTGTGTGTGTGTGTGTGTTTCAGGCTTCTTCTCTGGGGGGGTTTTCTGCTTTTCTGTGTGTGACAGTTTCACTAATATGGGTTAAGTCTCCTGTTTGACCAAATATTTTGTCACACACAGAGTCGTCATATACTCAGATTTAACCTGCATGCATTACCTCGTGCATTATGTGTCAAATGCAAAACATGTTTGAGTACCTAACACATCTGAGCTCTGTGAGAGAAGGCTTCGGCTTGCAGCTCTGCGAGTTCACACAGCAGCTGCACAGCTCTGCAGTCATCCAAGAGGGCACCTTCACTGCTGATGAGATAAAGCTCTGGGCATCAATCATCCACAACTACACCTGCTACCTACACTCCCACCGCTAAGTCTCATCCACTACAGGACTATGAACATACTAATAAGGCGGCATGTGGCGTTATGAGTGGCCCGCTGCCTGTCTATCAGTGTAGGGCCGCAACATCCATCTTGCCCAGCAGCAGCAGCAGCAGCAGCAGCAGCAGCAGCAGCATCAGGACTCACCCAGTGTTTTGACTGCGATCTGCCGCGTCAGAGGCGGCGGCAGGTTGATGCAGACCAGGTCCACATCCTGATGCAGCAGCACGTCATCGATCCTGTTGGTGTAAAACGGCACGTTCATCTCCTTGGCCAGCTCCTCCGCCTCCTCCTGCGTCCGGCCCCACAGCGCTTTGACGGCGAAACCCTCGTTCTTCAGCAGAGGGATGATCACCCGGGCGGTGAGGCTGGTGCCAAACACGCCGACCCCAGGAAGCATAGCTCTGGATTATCTATCCGATGTGGTTCTCTCCGGTTTTAGTTTTTATTTTCACAGCTTCGGATGAAACCAGAGCTGCAGCTGCTGCTGCGGCAGCAGAGCGGCAGGGAAGCGGCGGCTGGGACTGTCAGGTTGGCCATCCACCTGCAGTCAAACAACCTCCGGGCTGCATTCTCCCGTCGCCTTCCCTCTGCGATCGCACATGTACTGTACTGTTTTTATCACCCGCTAGACAATAATCCGGAAGACGGATGGAAATCCGACGCAGGTTTCCACGCTTTTACAAAGAACTATATAAATGCACCATTCCGGTCGTTACCTCGTCCACGTCTGACTGCGATCAACGCACTGACTGCGCCAAGCGGCGAAGGGCATGTCTCCTCCTCCCCAGCAGGACCCTCCCTTAATGCAGCGCGGGCTAGAATAAACGCGAGCCGGGAAAGCGCTCCGTCTGCGGCGGCAGGCAGCCGGAAACACGGCCGTCACCTTCTGCCCGCTCCCCGGAGGATCCCGCAGCGGTGGCGGCGACGCAACGCTGAGGGCTGCTATTGATGGTGCTGCTCAGACGGAGCAGCGCTGATCAGCCACACACCGCGACAGGAAGCGCTACTACCAGCACTATTTCAAAATAAAAGCTTAATCGAAAAAAAGCTTTATATTGTGAGGTAAGCCACAAACAATACATACTATATAGTAATTAGCAAGAAAACCCAACGATCAAAGCGACCCCTTAGCAAGCACGTAGCGACAGTGGGAAGGAAAAACTCAATTTTAACAGGAAGAAGCCTCCAGGTGAATCAGGCTCAGGGAGGGGCAGCCATCTGCAGCAACAGGTTAGGGCTGAGGAGAGAGAGACAGGACCAAAGCAATATGATTTACAAGCATAGGAGAGCCTGGATAACTTGCCCTATACTCACCCCAGTTTTTAGAAATATAGAGGCACCAGCCTGGCAGGATGCAGGAAGAAGCTGTCAAAGGCAAAGACCTCATTTTACAGGGTTAGGATGTGATAAAGCCGAGCTACTTTGCATTCTTCAGCAGGGATCAGGAGCCTTTGAAGTGGATGAAGGATCTGAATTTCATCGTGGCCAAGTGCACAGTGCACCAGCTCAGGTAGCACAATGCTGCGACGGTATGATGTTGATGTGTCAAATCATAGACTGTACAGATGGATGTGTCGGTGCTGTTGCCACAGCCACAGCTTTTGAAACGAGACATCACAGCTCACGGCAGATCTGGGAACCCGATGAAGCGAACTTTCCCTTTGGACCATAATCACAAATGAACATCATGCTTTGTGCAATAAGACTCAAACCTAGACTTGGCCGTGTCCAAACACTCATCAGGAAATTAAAGAGGTCGTAGGTCAGGGAAGCTGAGGGCCCTTTTCCCACCGACTCCTACTCAACGAGACATCTTTTGGCAAACACACACGTCATTAAAAAGAATGCAGTTCTAGGCTACTTCTGCATTTTGGCTTTTCAGACAAGGAAGCAACATCAGTCTTTCATGTACAGTTCAGCAACTTTCTGATCACACAAACTGAGTAGTATTTGTGTAGCAGTAGCTATGCTCATCCAGCAGGACCTCTTTCAGTGAATGGAAAAAGCTGAATGTCATGAATCAGTGCATGCATCCTGTAAACATACAATATCCTGATAAAGAACACACATTACTCAGCTGTTATTTGGGTCCGTGGTGGTTGTGTCAGTAACACATTTGTACAGAAGTCTCCAGCTGATGTGCTCAACAACGCACAGAGCAAACAGTCGAGCGAGATAGACTTTGAACTGGCAGAAAGCAGCAAACAGCAGCCGCTGGCTGTCAAAGGTCAAAGCTTGAGAGAGCTCTGTACAGTTTTTGACATGTTTTCTTGTTCAGAAACATAATTTAAATAGAAAAAGTTTTAGAGTTTTATTACACACACTGTAACTTCCTCCTCAAGTCATAATAATGGTGAGGAGAAACCTGTAGTTTGATAAATGTGCCCATAATCCATTGAAAACATGTAGTAAGACGGTAAAGCCAGCTGTTCTAACTCCAATGGGAAGGATACATTGTAACTTTAACAAATATCATGCTCCCTGTTTTCACCTGTCAAACTATAATTCAACCAGGTTTTTGGTTTGTGTGAGGCAGGGCCCATGTGGCAGCTGGTGTCAAACCTGTCCAGTTAAAAAGGAGGGAGGAGCAGATGGGGTGGGGGGAAGCGGACACCGCCCACAGCAGAGGCACTGGCCTACCTGGCATCCTGCTGCTGCTGCTGTTGGAAGCGATGTGATGTAGACAGAGAAGTGCAGGCCGGTGCTGTTGACCTGTGTTTGGAGCTCCTGCTGCAGACATCATGTGAAATTAAAATGTGTCCATGTATGACTTGGTTTTGATATTTCAGTTAATCATTTATCTGTAGCATGGGGCTAGCTTAAAGATGAGGCAAGACTGTCCTCTTGTGGAGGATTGGGGTTGCACCAATATGACCACTACCCAGCCCCACAAGGTGCATCACATTTATGATTAAAAAACAAACACTTTATTTGCTTTTTGAAGTCACAGGCAAATTTAAAGTGTTTCAAACAGCTCAACAAATATTCCTGAACACATATTGAACACACTCATATTTCTCTCAAATTTGACCTTTATACCAGCTGGGGTGGTGGAAAGAAGCCACAGGAGCTCATGCAACATGCATTTGCTTTTACGCTGCAGAAGCAGCCAGGTGAGTACAGCCTGGCCATCAAGAAAATGTGTTTGGGAGTTACCGAAGTGTCATTTTTCCACTTCCAGTTCCTACTTTACCCCCCAAAAATCTAGTAGTGTGATGAATATTTTTTGTGCATTTGCTCACTTTCATCTGCAGGGGAAAAAACTTGCAACATAGAAAAGGGCCGTCCAGTGTTGCTTGTCATTTTTAAAGAATTAGACCTCCTCAACCTTAAATTATAAGTCAACATGCTTGTTGAACATGAAGATTTCACTGAGTTTACTGTGTGAACAGAATAAATCAGCAGGCGAGTTTGGTTCTGGTTTATTTCAGCACTTTTAATAATTATTTAGAGGCACAAATACAATTTACAGGGCTACCTTCACCTATACGTGAACCCACAAGCGACTTCCTGTTCCGGCCTGTGAGGCCTGCCAGCGGAACCAGGCAACAGCAGAAACACACAGTCACATATCAGGAAGAGACACACATCTGCACGAGTATCTTTGTGGGGACAATAATTAAAACGGGTCGTTCCTTAGTCCCACAGCATAAATATTATAACTGCCTAAAGTGTTAACCCTTAAACAGCCCTTTAAAGAGGGGTGAGAGGTGTTCCCACTCTGGTCCACATGCAGACAGCTGTACAGTACAAACATGCTCATTCTCCTGCAGGTCCCCTCACACAGCAGGAGCTCATTATCCTGCAGGTCCCCTCACACAGCAGGAGCTCTTTCCCTCTTTCACGCATCTTCATGGAACATCATTTCTGATGGTTTCTGGTTTTCGTTTAGTTGGCCGAGCCTCAGACACCTTGAGGTAGATATTCTGCAGTCACCTCAAAGCAGAGCTGTGTAACACACACACACAGCGCTGATAACCCCATTTACCTTCATTTACTTGTTTTTAAATGATACAGCATCTGTTGAGGGGTTTACTGTTTTCTTTATGTTAAGCCACAGCTACTCAGCTCAGTAACCAGATTAAAACAAACAGGAACCTTTTCAATAATTTATCTTCCTAAAACTAGACGGTCTGCGCTCATCCCGTCCTTCATCTTTGGCGGCTAAATTAGAAAACTGGACAGCAGCAGCGACGCCAAACGTCGTGTAGTGTGCGGTTCATTCATTCACTCCGTTTGCGTCACTCATACGCCTTAACACTGAGTCCAGGGTGCCACTGTAACATGATTTCATCCCCGTGTGCTGAGAATAATGTGTTATTGTGGGTTCAAACAAAATACAAACTCACAAAAACCACCCCCAGAACAAACGAGCTACAAACCGCCTCCGCTCGTAGAAATCACGCTGAGAATTAACACGTAAAAGTAACACAAGGTCAGTGACAATGTAACAAACACCACAAAGATCATATTTGACCATATTTATAGAGTAACACAGGCATACATACAGTAACAGCTGAACAAGACACAACAAAACACATGTTGCATAAGCGACAATCAGAGGTTCACATCGTCCCCGCAGGGAAATGCGACTTTCTGCTTTACAAAATACTGCGCGGCTGAGTTTCGAAAGAAACTGTGGAGGTAACACGCGAGGAGGCGCGGCTTCCTTTTTCCTTCTTACTTTTGAAATGCCCTTGATAGTGCACCATCAGTTATTTTGAGCAAGAAATGAGGGATGCATGTCTTTGGACTGTGGGAGGACATGCAAACTCCACACAGAGGCCGAGCCCAGGGCCAAGGTGGAATCGAACCCAGGCCCTCCAGGTGTCATTCTCTGTGAGGCAGCAGTGCTAACCACCACGCCACCGAAATGAAGGATCTTTATCATAAAAACTTGATTCCAGTTTGTTCCAGGACTGAAGATGAAAAATGATAATCAGCTACAGGTGGCCGTGTCTCAGCTGCATTCAGGAAACTTCCACAGTTTCTTTTAAAGTCATTTTGGCACTTTTTTTCATTCTACTCTGTGAAACTCAAAGCCTTAAATAAACATCTGGATTTAGTAAAATGCTCTAAAAGCAACACTGAAACATAGAAGGTATCAATCAGTACGAGACTGCCTGCTGTCTGCATCCTCGCACACATGGAAAGTACACAATGAACAAAATGCTGAACAACTGGTAGAACAAAGTAAGCAGTGCTGGAACTGTCGGTATGGGGCAGAATTAAACTCATTTACATATGTCAGTTTGTGCTTTAACATCTTAAATGCATACTTTGCTACAATCAAACAATTCAGATACTAAAGTAGAGATTAACTGTGCAAAAACCTACAAACCAGTCTATTTCTTAAGCTACTGTCAAACAGCTCTTAAAAACAAATACATTTCTTGTTCACAACCAGTCACGTCTTCAGACACCGGAAAAGGACACATTCATGTAAAACGCACTGCTAGCTATGGCTTTTCCCCTATTAAAACAGCAATATTTCGAGGGTGGGAAATAAAAAAAAAAGAAAGAAAATGCAGAAGCCAAAATCTGAAGGACTCCCACCCACCAAACTGGGACAACATCCCCCTGGCCTGTCCTCTCAATACCTCATTCAGCTACAGACACGAATCCGACCTCCACCCGTCTGCAAGGTCAAAGCTCTGCAACCAAACCTGAATGTTTAGCAGCGTCTAAACACTGAAAACATCTCAGTGGAAACACCAGTGACAGGTGGTTATTAGAGCACACAGCTCAAACCAGGGCTTTAAAAACAGCAAAAGGGTGATGTTTTTGCACTTTGTGCATCCTAAATTAAATCCATTAATCTCTGTGCATTTTTCTCAGGACCGGCTAAAGTCTGCGCGCCTCCCAGAATCAAAAAAAGAAACAACAAAAATATGAAAGCCTAAAGCTCAAACGTTCACTTCTTCCTTGCACATCTTTACACAGCGAGCGCCTTTAAGCTGACGACACCAACAAAAGAGGACAAAAAGTATGAAAATGTAACAGAACAGTTTTCAAATCAAAGATATAAAGTGTCTCTATGCTCTAGCTTCTGTGCGCAGTGGTTCTCCGCTCCGGCTGGACACGCGCTGTGCTCGGCTTCTTCGGACTTCCTTCATCCTGACGTCGTTCAGGTCAACTGTCAATCACAAGTGGTCCCGCCTGCCAACAACCCGCCGCCCTTCATAAAAACCAAATTAGGCTTCTTGCCCCCGAAAAGTCCGCTGAGCGGTATCCATGGCAACGCGCCAGTGTCGGGTGCAGGGTAGGCCATGAAAGTTTGGGGGGGATTTTTAAGAGTAGATGGTGATGACTTCACGGCCACCGCCTCGCACCAGGAGGACCCGGTTCAGACCCTCGAGGAGAACCTCCAGGAACTCCATGTCTGAGAGAACCGCAGTGAAGGTAGAACACACACACGGACACCAGACATTACTGAGCACTCATTAGTCAGTGTAATGTTTTCCACCACTTGAGGGCAGCAGACACAACATCACCTTAAGTAGCTATGGTAACATGTTACCTACAAACCCTATGGGCAATTTAGAATCACCAATTAACCTAACCCATGCACGAGAGGAAGAACCCAGAGAGAACCCACACTGCCAACATAAAAACCCTTTAAGGATACAGTTTTCATCTCCTCCTCTGTTTCTAGGCGGTCCCGGCATGTTCAGCAGAACCAGATGAGCTCCCTGTGACTTGTTGACCACCACCTCGTTCAGCTTGACTGCAGTGTGCATGCGACGAACATTCGTCTGGTTCCTAGTTTGTAAAAAGAGTAAAAAAAAATAAAGGCTCAGGGAAGAAAACACTGATAGCAATAAGGCCAAGCTTTCATATGACCTTAAAACACACAAAAACAAAATGTAATTGACATTTTTTTCTGTACTGGGATGGACTGAAGATATGAATTTGGGTGCTTTATAAGAGCATGAACAGTTCATCAGCAGATGGACTGTTTATGATGACTAATATATTCTGTATTTTAAGAGAAAAAACAAAACCGTCACAATAAATCACAAACGTCGGTACAGTTGATGTTAGCTTCAAACACGAATGAGGACTAAGGCTTGGTTACAGGCAGAAGCGTCAGAGCAGAGGCAGCATTTTAAGAAAGAGACGAGCAGTTTAACACTCCGACCATGTCACCACTTTATTTAGGCCTGATAGTAAATAAAGTGCTTTTAGTGTTTATTAACATTACACGCATCAGAAAGCATCAGCTGTGTCTTTAAATGCTGCCTCTTCATCATCACTTTTGCAAGGTGATATAAAGCACATGCAGTCAAGTGCCAGAAGCCAGATTAGAATGTCAGAGGATTCCCGAGCCATGCTTTCCATTCCACTATAAACGCTGAATATAATATCACTCAAAAGGAACAGGTTTTTTTCTTAAACAGCAAATGGAAAGCATAAATTCTCCCATGACTAGAAACAATGTTATGAACTGTAAATGCAAGATAACCCAGCAGAGGCTTCAGCCACCAACATGCTGATTGAAGCAGGAAGATAAAGTCAGTGCACATTAGGGCATGCAAACAAGGACACCACAGATATACACAGAGGTACGAGCACGTGAGCTGGAGAACACTGAGCAAAGCCACAGTCACCACAGCAGCAGAACACACAGGGCCTAGGGCAAAGAGAATGCGACTTACAGACTCTCCCACTCTCTAGAAGGAGGAAAATGGGACAAAAACAACAGAAACCAGCTTAGATGCGTCTACATCAGCTCTGCAGCTCTCCCCACCACACTGCATGCTCCCAACTGTCCCAAACAGCTCGAGTAAACCCCAGAAAGTGACATGGAGCAGCTCGATGTGCATGGTGAGTGTTTATCTGAACGACTGGACGTTTTGATTTGAAATTTATGAGCCAGTGCAGGTGGCCTGGGGCAGTCTCGATCACGTCCACTGACAGTGTGGACAGTGTGGGAAGAGAAGGCGTTAGTGCGTTAGCTGTGCACGCGTGTCCGGCCACACATTACGGCTGAAATGGCTCAAAGTGCACACACGTGCACGCACACCAAATGCAGCCTGAATGCACACACCATGCACAGCTGTCCCATTTCACCCTGTTGGGGTCAGTGCTAACGCTACACCTACTCATGCTCCTTCACTGAGGTTTGGCACCATCATGAACTAATGTCAGCACCGTGTGAGCTTCAGGTCCCCTGAAACCTCAGAAAAGTTCATTTCCAGTTCAAGAAGAATTATTCAAAATGGTGCAAACGTCCCTCACAAGGCACATGCACTAACACCATGTCACTTAGTGTGTTTTACTATTATAAACGCTTTTACCTTGAAATTACAAACCTACAGGACAAAATGATCACTTTCTCTTTAAATCTTCAGGCACCAACGATTAAACCGAGTTCACACAAGCGCGAACTTACGGCTTCATGTTGAACAGGTCACGCACGGCGACATTGGCGTTGCACTCGCGGTGACGATTTCGCTCCGTGAGGAGCTTGTCCTTGGTCCAGGTCATGTGAACCCGCTCGGGTTCGGCATCCTCCTTGTCATTTATTGCGGCGTGAGACGCCGTGTTTCTGTCGTGGATGAGCTGGGCCTGGAAACGATGCGGAGAGAAGGACGAGGACAACAATGGAGGATTATTAAGGAGAGGTTTCATGGGGAAACCCAACTAAATTAAAAGAACAGAAGAAAACAAGAGAAAAGAATACAGAAACTTATCTGATGTACTTCCAAAGGCCGGCCACACGGACTCTTCATCAAGTCCGCTCATCTAAACTCGCTTCACAGTAGCTCTGGACTACTTTCATCACTTTATCAGTTCAGTGGTTTATCTATAACTGTAGACTTACTATTTAAACCACTCCTTCACTTTCTGCTGTTTCAAATATTTATTGTTTTTTCCAATTTATTTGCCATTTAGTTCAATCATTTATACATTTCTTTAAGCCAATAGTTTTTTTTAAAAAAATAATCTCAAATAATTGCTTCTTTTATTACATTATTGGACTAATCTTTTGGTGTACTCCCTGTCTTGGTACTCATAGCCCTGCTTAGGAATGACAGAATATGACAAAGCTGACAATCAGATTAGGTGGGGGTGATGGTGCTGATGAGGTTTAAGAGGCGCTACCAGAGAGACAAGAAATTAACAGAGAAATGGGCAGAATAATTGTGGGAAGGTCAAAGTAAGGAATCTAAACAGCAAAAAGTGACAGAATGGATGAACACGGAATAACAAAGGCTTGAAAAAGGGGATCCAAACCACGCTGGTGACCAGTGACACAAATACAAACCTTTACAACACACCTGATGGACGTGATGGTTCCAACAACTGAACTGGTAGTGGTTAAAGTTCATTTTAGATAAAGGGCATCCAAATGTTAACACATGCTTTGCAAGCCTTTAGGTGCTACAATATAATTATGTGTGTGACAGAAGCACATTTGTTGCCTTACTACCAGCTGTGGCTGAACCACGTGGACTCAGGTATGAGTGGCAGGAAGGTGGAGGGAGGATGACACCTAGCTGTTGACTACAGTGGCATAAAGAGAGGACAGTATTGTCATCTTTGACATCGGTACATAACGAGCACCCCTACACCCCCCTAAACTGCACTGAAATGTGAGAAACTGTACCGAGTTAAATACCTGGGTCTGATGTTATTAATGAAACATGTAACTACACTTTTCAGTCTTCTGAGACAATACTGCCCACTCTTTGTAGGGAGTGGGGATGAGGTGGGATGATGGAGGTAATGTGCCAGGCAGCAGTTTCAGGATGCAGTGGGCTGGTGTTCACAAAGCAGCTCTCGATGACTACACAGTAGCAGGTTTGAATAATCAGATGTGCAAAATGCATGTTCTGGTATCACAAAGCTTCTACTCGTGCTGGGATATTCATAAATTCATAAGCTAGCAGCCTTACCAAAGGGCTACAGGTATAAGGGTGTCCAGAGTTTTAAAAAACTATCTGCCAAATCAAATATATGGTGTCATCTGCCACAGTGGCCCTTTGTGGATAAAGAAAGAAGCTACTAAAATGTCAACTGGGCAAAGTAGAAGATTGCACTGCTACATTTTACTGCTGGTTTTGGCCAGACAGAACTGGTCCAGAGCAGCCGAAGCTGTGATATAACAGTTATTTATCACCTTAGCACCAGCACATGAGCCATGAACTGACAGACAAGGACAAACCCAGACTAGAAGGTTAAAATCACAAAGGATTATCCAGAGAACCGTTCGGCTCCCCTGCTGTGCTTTACACATGTGCTTTAAGGTAACCACGGTAACAAGGACTGAACTACATCAAGTCAACATTCGACTTTTTAATACTCGTTAGAAGAATGCCATAAAACAAAGAAATGTTCTTTCTACATTTGGTTTGTGGAGTTTTACTTCAAATCTGTGAAACTCACTCAAACTTCCCTCTTTTTCACCTGTATTTAATACAGTGTGAATGCGTCTGATGCCCAGTCGACTCCAATAACAACCACTGACCACTTGCACATCTGTCGCTGGCAAATGTGACAAGAACATTCAACTTTGAGAGTCCAGATTTGAAGTCATGCTGATAAAAATGACCAGCAACAGCTGTAGCCAAAGATGGAGCTTTGTGAAGACGGGCCTGTGACGACCAGCGAGGGAACAATGGGGTTGACAAGACCAGCTACCTCGTCTTCCTGAGCGTCCTCCGTCGTTGAGGACTGCCGGCTGAGGCTCGTGCTCTGGGCGGGGCCCTGGTTCTTCCTCCGGATCGAGCTACGCGATTCGTCAGTGATACTCTGAATCTGAACGGTGTGGCGAGGCCCAGAGCGGCAGCCGTGGATGAACAGGAAAAGGGGCCGGCAGTCATTTAGCTTGATGTCGGGCCATGTGTGACTTCAATGGCATTAAATACTGTAGACTCAATGTGGTTTTTTTTTTAAATACTATCAGGATGAAACAGTAAATGGCTTGTTGTGATGTGTGTGCTAGTAATTATTTTGCATGTACACATTCTTAAGCAAGGTATTAATAATGCATCCAGTAGCAATAAACGCCAACGTCATCATTTTTGTGTTAAAAAAAAGCAGCAACAGAAGCAAACGCACTGAGTGCAGGTTTGTATTCGCATCTACACACCTCTCTCTCCCTCTCAGTCCTGGAAAGGTGCATCTGTTTCAGCATCTGAGACCTCTGCTCCATCACTAGCGTCTTCTCGTAGGTGAAGGCTGAGATGTCGTTGTCGTGCTGTAAAGGGCAGAAACACAGGGACCGACGTGAGCCGTGTCAGAGGCGAGGAGCTCTCTGCGAAGGTTCAGTGCTGAACGAAAGCCGCATGTGCTGCCATCCGAACCGCATTATTTTTCAGCGAACGTCTCGATTATTTCAGCAAGAGAATTCCAGCATGTAGCACAAAAGCCTGCCTCCTTATTAAAACATGTCCACGCACGGCCCAAACGTCTCAAAATGTTGATAAAGGAGGCACTGAATTGTCTCACCATCTCTACTACTTCCACCTCTGCATCCAGTCGCAGGTGATAAAGGAACATCTGGAGATCTTTCTTCATTTGAATGCTGTTGTCGTCCATCTGGGCAACAGTAAAGATGCGCATCTTACACTTCCTCCACACCTGGAGGAGGGAAACACGCCATTATTATGGAAGAGATGGGAAAACGGGTTGGTGAACAGGATGGAGGAGGCAGGCACAGATGGGTGTGAAAGGTCCTGGATGTGTATAGAAGAATATGACTGCTGCGATGGTTTCAGGAATAAAACACAATCCAAACCAACTAACCAACCTTGTGCTGTCGAATCAGGAAGGGCAGCAGCATCAGCAGGCCTCCGTCGTGAACCACCCACCACACATCGATGGTGCCCTCTCCCAGGCGGTCCTGGTTGGTGGGGAAACTGTCCACATTCTTAGCCACAAGCAGGGCCTGATGGGCTGCTGTGGTTTCCCGGATTGTCTCTGGACGAAGAGCGAGAAACCACATTAAGTCGCTGCCATGTGGATGGATTATTTCACAGGCAGTTAAAGCAAACGTCACACATGACGTGCCATCGTCATCTATGCTGCGTTTTACAATAAACTCTGATAAACATATACACAATCATCCTAAACAGTCTCCTGTACTGTACCTATGAAGTTCCTCCATGACTGGGAGTCATTGGACTGTTTCCAGTTTCCAGGCCAGGCCATCATGACCGTGTTGTGCTTCATGCCTCCCAAACCGGCCGACTGGATGAGGTGCGAGACGCCATCTCTGAGGTTCGAAGACACGACGACGTGGCAGAAACCCTTGGTGCGCTCTGCTGTCATGGAAGCCTTGATGTTCTGGGGAGAAAGTGAGAGGAGAGTAAAACGGATCCATTACTAACGCAGCACTGACTGAAGAAAAATATGTTTTCTGTAGAAGATTTTATAGCTACACAATAGCAAAGTATCCCTGCTTAGCTAAGACGGCACTTCACCAAACCTATCCAGCATCGTCACTCAGGATAATGAAAAATTGCTTCTGGGCATGACTGCTTCAGCAGAACGTGTTATTAACTAATTAAAAACGCCTCTGAGGACGGACAGGAGGCAGCAGAGTTTATCTGCAGTTTAGAATTTTACTATGAAGTGCTCGAATCACAGATAATAAAGCAAGTAATATAACAGGCATCCAGCGGGGAATGTCAATATAATGACAATACAGCTGCATGCCTGTTGTTTGCACACCTGGGTGTGTATATTCCCACCATACCTGCTCAGCCCTCTTGGCCTCTGACTCTTTGGTGAGGTAGGTTCCCTGTAAAACGTTCCCCACTATCGTCAGACCTTTCCCCGCCTTCAGCTGGGTGGTGAAGGACAGCAGGCGAGGGTGTTTGACAGCTTGATCCGAGTCCAGGTTCAGGAGCACCAACAGCTGAGGCCTGGACACACGAGGGAAAAGCAGAAAGCTTCAGGAAGCTTTAAAAAATTACACAATTATAAAGTGCACAAATTAAATTAATGTACAAAGCCAACAGTCATGTGAAGAAAGTTATTCTTAAAGAGCTGGTGTGTGTTGTTACATTAGTGGGTCTCACACAGCTGTGCAGGGACATCAGATGGAAGCAGACAGTGAAAAAGAACAATCAGTGCCTACATCAACACTACTGGAGAAAAAGCCTAAAGCTCAGTGACTGTGAGCTGAACAGTATGAGGCTTATCAGCCTTTCCTGTCAGATTACATAGAGAACCAAAAGATTCATCAAATTCATTCTCTGTGTCTATTCCTGTCTTGTTATTGTCCAGTGACAGGTGCCACAATGTCACCCCCCCCCCCCCCCCCCCCCCCCCACAAAACACCCCCCAACCCCCCACTCTGGGGGGGGGGGGGGGGGCCCCCGGGCGGT
>VOQJ01003485.1:32978-47103 GCA_015052665.1 Apistogramma diplotaenia
CGGACACTTGAGGGATCATAAGTTTCATCTGCTGAGATGCTTTTATGGAAGGAGATCAGGTAATATTGCTGTAGATACTGACATTGACAGGATCGGAGCCACGGAGTCCAGGGAAGCGATGAGGATGCCGATCTCACAGATCCCAGCAGTCAGCAGCAGAGCCCAGGTAGGTTCTCCGTTGGCTTTCCCGTGCCCAAACACCTACGAACGAACACAACAAAGCGTGAAAGCTGAAGCGCATCAGGATGAAAAACTGCTTGGACTCTATTTGCCTCCAGTGTCTGAGTCCAACCTGCAGGAAGGGTACAATGCCATCCCGTGCAATAGCCTGCAGCAGACGCGGAGCGCCGGTCAGACTCTGCAGACCCGCCCCACAGCAGGAGAAGAACGACCCGATCACAATGACCCAGGGAGAGGGCCACGACAGGGTGCCGATAACAAGGTTCCCCTTGACAGAGTCGCCGAATCTGCAATGCAGAAACAATGATGTGCATGAAAAAGGTGGTGATGTGATTTGGTTATTCATAAATACTGTGTAACATTTATCAAACACTGGCTGACAGGATAAGTCTGTTTTTTCCATCTAATTGTCCACAAATCACTTAAAAACCAGCAATAATATGATCCTTCTAACGAACATGAGGCTTCCATCAACACCATGGCATTAGGCACACAAACATTCATTTCACTCCCTGAAACTGCTAGTAAGGCTGGGCCACTTTATACTGTCCGGATAACAGAGGTATACTTTTTTTGTGATATAAAAGGCTCATATCGTGATATTAATGCAGCGCATTTATGTTCCCTTATACATATAAATTTAACATGTTAAACTCTTACTTATCTCGAAGCAGAACTCCCTCGATACAGGCGCCGAACAGAACCACAGAGCTGACGTCTGGGAAGCCGTGTTCAGGAGAACAAACAATCCACAGCAAAGCTTTACACAGACTGACTGCTGCTTCAACAAGTCCTTAACTCTTCTATTTATGTTCCTACCAGACCTAAAAAGACACATTTAATAAAAATATATACATGACATTTTATTTAATCTGCGTTCTGTGTGACTTGTTACAATATCTGAGTTACAGTGCAAAGTTTAAGGATACAGATGATGGAAGTGGTAGTGATAGCCAGGATGGTCCCAATGGGAATGGACTTCTGGGCGTCCCTCAAGTCACCTGAGCGGTTTGAACCAGCCATGATACCTGAGAGGAGAGGAGGTCACAACCCAAACTCTGCTCCCTCAGCCACAACAGACGCTACAAACCATGTGCACAGAAATTGGTGCTTGTGGCCCAATCTTACCGGTGACAGAGGGAAAGTAGATGCCGACTAGCAGTGTGAAGAAGGTGGTGATGTCGTTGACTACGTAGGGCATGTAAATGTCCTCGGCAGGGTCACCGCCCTCAACAGATGGGAACTTGCTGACTTCCACCAGCATGCCCTGAGGACCATATGATGACCACATGTTTTCTACAAAAGAGACACACACTAATTATTACTCCAAACAACAACATAATGTGCTGTTTAAAGCAGAGCGCCTGCTCCCAGGACACACTATGAGAACGGTGAGGGTTTCAGAAAACCTGACCTTTGACCTTGAGGTTGCTGAGATTCAAACTCATTTGAGATTTTATATAGTCGCATCTAATGTGTGAATTTGACCCTCATAGGTCAAATCATTCAAGTTATCACATCTCAAGGTTGAAAGTTTGCCACCTGGCTGGGTGACAGCGACACCCCATCAGCCTTTATAGGCCCGGGGGTAAACTGTGCTGCAGTGCGTGTGTACTTTACAATTTCCATTTACTTGGATAATCCCTCAAATCCACAGCTATAATAACATCTATGTTTTTTTTTATCCCACAAATACTTTCACATGCTGCATATCTCCAGTGAGTACGACAGTTAAACAGCTGAACAGTTTTGCAATCACATAAAGAAATGTTTGCTATTAAAAGCAGTCTGAGTAAATACAGTACGAGTCAAAGTTTGGACACACTTTGACGAACTTTGACTGGTACTGTAAATAAATAAAACATAACTCATTAACTGCTTCAGACCAAAAAGTCTAATTGATATAAAGTAAATGCATTTGATAGGAAGGATGAGACGGCCAAAAAACTATTTTAAGACAGTAGAATGGAACCACCTGCACAGGCCTGCCCCAGCTGCTTCATAAGAGATATGACAGGAATGCATCTGCACTGAATGTTGGGAATAAAAGCAGTTTGTCACGGCCAGCAGTTACATAACACGAGGTATGCTCAGATTTTGCACCGTACTCAAAAAACGAGTGCAAACCACAACCGTGTGCATTCCTATGGAGCTTATGCAGACGGTTCTCTGGTATTTTCTTTTACAGTTTCGAGCAAGTGTTCAGTGTGTCTGACCGATGACGATAAGTGTGTGATTCCAACAACTACACACCTATCTGGATACGTGGAAACGTTTAGATTACTCAAACTAGATCTATTGAAAACAGATGAAAAAAAACCCTTTTAAATTCTTCCACATGTGCACACGTGGCTACCAAAGTCTGGAGAGGAAAAACTGCATTCCAACCTGAAATGACTCCGCTGGTCAGTCCAGGGATGCCCTGCAGCACGGTCACATTGTTGCTGGCAAAATATTCGTTGCATGAGTCATTGAGCTGAGATCCTTTACAGAAGAGGGCCCACAGTTTGGTGGGAACCGTCACGTTGTCTATAACCTCAGTCTTAAGACACTTGTCAAACTGGTGGTTCTGCAGGGTGCGATTCCCCAGCATGCACACACTGTGTGGAGAGAGGGAGACGTTTTAAGAAGACACCGCAATTAAACCGAAGTAAAAACAGTCGTCACGTGCTGAAATGTCAGCGTTGACTCACGGAAAGTCTGGTGGTTCAAAGATGGTCTTGATGACTCCGGCATAAATGGCGAGGATGGAGAGAATAACACAAGCCAGGAAGACGAGTGCCAGCTTGTTGACATATTTCACCCCGACAAACACAACTACTGCCATCAGTGCCAGGCAACATGTACCGTAAACGCGCATGTTGTTTAGCAGGGCATCCATCGCATCCTCCTTTCTCTCAGCCACAAAGATGGCTGCTTTAGGCACCATGTAGGTCTGAATGGGAAAATGATGGAGACGAGACAAAACAGGAAGAAACACAAAGTTGTCACCATGAACGAGAAGCCGGTAAATTGTTTTTTTTTCCATCTTCAGACTCAATAAAAACTTAATATTGTAGCAAATAATGTAAGAAAAAAATTCCAGTCAGGACCAATATAGTCAAAAGAACACAGACATTAGTGGTTATGGCTTTGTTCTGTTCTGGTTCCTAGGTCATAAAATGGGGAAAAGCAGCCGCAAGACCACAGCACAGAGCAGAGTATGCATAAATTACAATTATATGAAATGGAACCACTCAGACGCAGCATCAAAAAGAGAAGCTGGCCTAGAGATGGGCAGCAAAGGAGCTTGCAAATGTGCAGCTGCTTGCTAAAGCAGCTTGAATGGCATACACTGTATGAGACACCAACTGGATATGTAGCAGGGTATGAGAGAAAGTTCTTGCGCATTGAGCTCATGTGATCTGCAGCTGAGTGTTACTCTCTGGCCAACACAAACAGGTTTTACTCACCAAAAAAATCTCAATGGTACCCAGGATGTACATGGAGCCAGCGAAGGTTGTCCCCAGGTAGAAACAGAGACCCACAGCTCCACCAAACTCTGGACCCAAAGACCTGGAAATCATGTAGTACGAGCCTCCAGCTGGAAAGCAAAAAAATAAAGGCTTCAATGTGCCCTGCATTACTGAATAAATGACTATCTGGAAAAGACAAAATCAACATTATCCTATGTCTTTATCCTTTTATCACTCTTTATTAAGAAAATAGCAGAGCATCTTACCTGGCACAACACCATTAGTAGCAATGGCACTCATGGATATGGCTGTCAGCATGGTCTGTGGAGAGAAGAGTAATGAACAAAAGCTTCAGGTTAAAACCTTTATAGTTGAAGACCTTACGAAGATGGCTCAAGTCATCTAAACAACAACAAAGAACAGCAAAAGAACACAACAGTAACGTCCTTGCCCACCCTAGTTCTTTATTTCCATGGATTTTCCAGATTCTTGAAACAATGGGACCCTCAGTGGATTAATTTATCAATTAGTCTCTTAAAACACTTCTTATGGGCTTATGCTTTGAATCTTTTGGATTGGTAACAGATACGAGCTTTTCCATGAAATCAGTCATTGTGGCAGAGGATATTTCCATCAGCCTGTTACCTAACAGAGCTTCCGGATGACAGAAAGGAGAGAGCAGAGACAAGGGCAGATAAGAGGTACAAAGAAAAGAAACTGATTAAAGTTAAAGCTTAAAAGGGTGAAGGAAATAATGATGGCGTACAACGTGAAAGTTAAAGAAAGGGCAAACAGAAGAGAGGAAAGGTGGAGGAGGTGCAGAGGAAGGGCATGACCAAAATAAATCGATGTCCTGTTTAAGGTGTCAGACAGGCTGGAGTAAAGCCAATTAGCTGACAGTTTTACTCTCTGCTTCCACTGAAAGCCTAAGCAGCTATATACCAACTTGGACTTGACAAATGATGCAAGAATTTAAAGTACAGAACTGTGTTCACTCATGACATTATTCCCACTGAATACAGATACACTGATACTGAGATTATAAAACACACTCAACCAGAACTGAATATTGACCTCTTTCAAACTCAGTGTTAACACATACAGTACCAGGCAAAGTTTGGACACCCTTACTCATTCATATGAATGGCTACGGGTGGTACTGTTCTTATTAAACATATGCATTGGTCCCCCCCCCCCAAAAAAGGAAACTTTCATTCTTGGACTCTACTAGAGTAGCTCTGCGTAAGCCACTGTTCAAAAATACCATTTTATTTCCTTCCCCATCCTTTTAAACTAACTTGCTTTTGATTGGCTGCTCTTAGCAAACAAACTTTGATTATCAGGTGGGCGTGGCTGTGTGCCTGAGATGACCATATTAAGGATATCTGCTCTAATTGGCAACAGAGCTCAGAGTAGGGAAAAAAGTGCAAAACTGAGCATTTAGTGCAGTCTAAGGGATTACTTACTAATATACAGACCTCAATCAAAACTTAGCTATGTCTAATATAGCATCCGCCTCTGTAAATGCATATAGATTACAGAAGAAGGAAAATGACTCATCAAATGGAAAAAATGGGCAAACTATCAGCCTTTTGCAATATGTGAACAATGAAATCCAGAAGCAAGCAACACATTTTGTTAAAAACCACAAAAAGCTAAATAGTTGCACACTTATGGCTAAGATGATTACCACAATTACTTTGATCAATCCTGAGGTCATGATCACGTGTCACGATTATTCACTGATTTTAGGGACAAAAATTGTTTTATCGCACTTGTCACGTAAACGCAACACTGCTTTCACATTTGTGTAGCATAGAGTACATGCTAATATACTAATCTCTGCATCAAAATAAAATCAATCCTCCTCATTCACTTAGAAGTAGCACACTGTAAAGCTTACAGGTGGTAGTAGTTAAACCATTACTTGAACAATAATCACTCAACCCAGCTGTCTTAGCTAATTAGAGGCCAATCTCCAACCTTCCTTTTCCCTCCAAAATTCTTGAAAGAGTAGAGGAATAATTTATTTGAAGAGTTTCAGTCAGGTTTCAGAATTCATCACAGAACAGAAGCAGGATTAGTGAAGGCTTTATAAAGCACTTTGAGTGATCAGAAGAGTAGAAAAGTGCTATATCCATTTACCATTTACAAATTATGTCCTTCTAGTCCCTGACAGTAGGTATTAAAGGTACTGAGCTGGAGTAATTTGAATCATATTTATCAATAAACTCAATTTGCTGATGTAAAGGGTGAGTCGTCTTCACAGGTTAATTATGGAGTTCCACGTGGTCCTGTGCTGGAACCAATTTGATCTATTATATACATGCTTCCCAGGCAGTATGATTATAAAGCATTGCATACATTTTCATTGCTATGCAGATGATACCCAGCGTTATCTTTCCATAAAGCCAGATGACACACATCAATTAGATAAACTGCAAGAACGTCTTAAAGATATAAAGGCCTCGATGACCTCTAAATCCTAATAGCTCAAAATTCAGATCAAACTGAAGATCTTGTACTCGGCCCCACAAACCTTAGAAACATGCTGTTTAACCAGATTCTTACTCTAGATGGCATTACCTTGGTCTCCAGTAACACTGTGAGAAATCTTGGAGTCATTTTTGACCAGGATATGTCCTTCAATGCACATATTAAAACAAACATGTAGGACTGTTTTATTGCATTTCTTGTGCAACATTCCTAAAATTAGAAACATCTTGTCTAAAAGCTAATTCATGCATTTCTTACTTCTAGGCTGGATTATTGTAATTCATTAATATCAGGCTGTCCTAAAAGCTCCCTGAAAAGCTGTCAGCTGATCTAGACTAGAAAGAGAGCATAGTTCTCCTATATTGGATTTCTCTTCATTGGCTCCCTGTTAAATCATTAATCAAATTTTAAATTCTTCTTCTCATATACAAGATCTTAAATAATCAGACTATATCTTATCTTAAAGACCTCAAAAAGACCTCATTCCATACTGTACCAATAGAGCACTCTGCTCTCAGACTGCTGGCTTACTTGTGGTTATATTAGGGTATATAAAAGTAGAATGGGAGAGCCTTCAGCTTTCAGGCCCCTCTTCTGTGGAAGCAGCGCCCAGGTTGGATTCGGGAGACAGACACCCTCTCTACCTATAAGATTAGGCTAAAACTTTCATTTGATCAAGTTTATAGTGAGGGCTGGATCAGGTGACCCTGCCGTGGTTTTGTTGGATGTTTCTTCCTGTTAAAACTTTGTTTTTCCTTTCCACTGTTGTCCAGTGCTTGCTAATAGTGCGTCATTTAACTGTTGAGGTTCTCTCGCTAATATTTTAAGCACCTTCAGACGACATTTTTTTTGATTTAGTGCTATATAGCTGAAACTGAATAGCAAGCATGTTTACTTTGTTACCTGTCTCAACAAACACAGATTTTTTATTTTACCTTAATGTATGCACCATTAATTTATAGAAATGCAGCAATAAGATCACAGAGTATACAGAACATGAATGGGTTTAGGCACTTCCGGTTTAATTACTTGTACGGCTAGTCTTTGCTATTCTTGGTCATTGTGAGTTAAGTTGACAATGCTATCCCCATTAGACGATTTAATTATGAGACAAAAAGCATTTAACTGGGACTGGGGTGTTTTTCCTTTCTACTTTGCCTGATTAAGCTGAAATAATCCATGCTATGGGATTGGCGAATATAGCTACTGTGTGGGTGTGCACACTGCCATGTTTCTGACAGTTTGCAGATGGACGGATTACAGAACAGGCCAGGTACCATTAGAAGCTAGACGAGCAGGAGAAATGGAGAGTCGCAATGGCTAAATATAGGAGGGATCAGTCGCCACTAAGTCAGCTTGCCAGCCATTCATTACAGCAGTCAACCAATGTGACTGTCCATTAAAAACTGCATCAAAAATCAGCAAAAACACTTTGACACACACACACACACACACACACACACACACACACACACACACACACAATCCAGCACGTCATTGCTCTAATGACTTTAAAGTTAAATATCTTGATGAAGAACAAATAATATTCATTTGAAGAGAAGAGGATGGCTTCCATCACAAAAACATAATCAGAAAGTAAACAAAAGGTTGGTTTCAGATGTGGCACGGAGTACAAAAAGACCCATCAAATGTCACTGTGCAAACCAATTAAACTGCCTTTGTTGTGACTCAACTTTGGCTTGTATTTTCTGCCATATGTACTGTTACAGTGTTGGATGATCCTAGTAAACACAGCCAAAGTTTCAAAGAATAAGGTCAGCGCATGTGTAACTAATCCCTGTGAGCCAAGGATTTCTGGCAGTTGTTTTCTACTTTGGTGACAGATGTGATAGAGCTGTTATAAACGTTCATTTTCTTAACCTTCTTCGAAAAAGTACTCACACATGAGCAGCACAAGCCGACAATAGCCAACGACTCCAAGATGCCAGCAGTGCCAACAATCCAGGTGAGACGCAGGAACAGGATGACCCCCAGAATATTCTGAAGGCACGGGAGGTAGACACCCATGAACGTCCCCATTTGAGGACTCTGTAGAGGGGGGGAAGGACAGGGGATGATTAGGGACAGAAAAGACAAAGTGGCAGAAAAAATGAAGGAGCGATTAGGCACATGACAACAAAAGACTGGAGCTAGGAAAGTGAGAACTGCAGCAATTCTTACAGCCATAAATAAAAACAGAGAGAGAGAAAGGATGAAAATGAATGCAAACATTGTTTACCAGTATTCATAGTCAGTAACTTCAACACCAATATCTCCTCTACAAACATATCAAAATGGACTTCCATCCTATTCCTTTCAAGGAACTGTAGCTTTGCAAGAACAGAATTAACAAACCGCTTCCCTTCATCTACCTCCAAATGCACAGCACCAGTCCCACTGTTTCTAACAAAGAGCTGCAAGAATGGTGTCAGTTCCACTTCGCTCTTTAGTAAGATGTTCCTATAAGCCAGTGGGAGGTGCTGACGTCCCATTTCTATGCCAGGGACAGGCTGGGGCAACTGGCATGGCACCGGAGCTGTGGTCAGAAAGCATTTATGTGCTGCATGGTAGCAAACTTCTCTCTTCAAAGAATGTCACAAAAATGAGCCTTGACGCACAGACCAAAGGACAAGAGGGTAGAAATTAGGGCTTTTGCTAGACTTCTGATGATGGTTCAGTTCCAATTTCATCATTGAAAGGAGGTCTACCATGTGCTCTGAGCCAACTAAAAGAGCTCAGGTCATAAAAGCCTCAGAGAAGACTTTTACTTATAAATTACAGAGCCTTTGCCCACAAACTAAAGCGTTACAGGTGAACATACACACAGAAGGTCAGAAAATACAATAAAGGTGCACACAAACAGAAAGAGCTGAGAATAAAACAAACAGCAGTGGCTTCATCGGTCAAAGACCTCGTTATGTAATGACAGTTCAGCAGATTTAAAGGAACAACTGTTAATATGCAACTGTACATTACCACATATGTACTGTATGCAAACACTACCAAAAGGTGCATGAAACACGGCTTGCTGCTTTACCTTAACAGCTTTCTTCTTTGACCCCTCATCATCATCGGCCTCCTCGTGCTCTTGTGCGCCCTGTGTGAGATTGGTGTAGTTTGCCAGTTTACTGAGGAAGGATGATACCATGGGGTTGCTGTCCATTTCCTCCTGCAATAAAGAAATAGATTTTTGACAGCTGAACAGCAGCAGTGTTGTACAAATGAGCTTTTCAAAGTGACATTAAATGGGAACTTTTATACTCATTCCCAGCTCAATTTGCATTTCTGAGCTTTACCAGGGCCGAGCCTCGCAGCTCACCCACTGTTTACGCTTTAAGCCACCTTCCATCTGACTGGCTGACCCTTTAACACAAGAGCGCTTCTGTGCTCACAAACAGAGCTGTATACGTGAGATAACCATATTCATAAAATCTGCTCTCATTAACATCATAAGAGCCAAGAGTAGAAAAAACTGTTGCAACCGATTGACTTGCAGGAATTATAAGGATCCACCATCTCAATATCATTGTCAGTTATCACAGGAAGTCTTCCACGTGCAAAACAAACAGTGCAATATTTCGTTTTTGATCTATTCAAAGCATCTTTGAAGAGCCTTCCTGGATCAACTTCAGATCCAGAGGCCGCAGTGCCTTATTGATTCTATACAAAAGCCATGACCACGCAGCACCAAGGTCTGCCAGATGGCAGAGCAAAGCACCGGGCAAAGGGTCAGCTGAACGAACTTGAAGGAATGCACCAGCTTTTATAGCAAATAAACTTTTTGACTGACACGCTGCTGAGCTAAGAGCTAATTGGTGCTTTTACCTCTGTGAGTTCTATTTATTTAGTTCACCACAACTTAAGACTGTTGTTCCGGCATACTTGGCATTAATGAATGGCTTGAACTTCACAGACTTGCTCTAGTTTAAGCTGCAGATAAAGTTCAGGCAGTGAATGTTGACTTAAATTTTACTTCTGGTGGATTTATAGTTTTACTGCTTTCTCCTTCGTAGCTTAAACACAGTCACATGTCCTTGTGTAGTGAAACATCCTCTTTGGCTTGTGTAACATGGATCATTCCATATAATGATGATAAAAACTGGGCAGTTACCTCAAAAAGTGCCATGTTGGTGCCATCGTAGCTGTTGCCTTTGTCGTCTGTGTTGTTGATAAAAGGACTGTTTTCCTTTGGGACACCATCACCTGTGGAAACACAGTTTTCTCTTTATAGGAAATGCAATGAAGGTTTAACACATAATGTATCCACAGCACAGTATAGCTGGTGACTGGCAAAGAAACATGCTTTATGAACCATGATCTGTAGGAACTGTTTCATTCCCTGCAGAACAATGCACATGAAAATATTTGAACAGATCTTCGCATTAAACAAGGCATCAGAGGGCGTACCGAGAGACTAGCTTGGCTCATAATGCAGTTGTGCGATCTCGCAGACGCGCTGGACTCTCCCCGCCCCCAGATTAACTCAGGAGGGGGCTGACAGTTCAAGGCTCACCAAACATTTTTGACCTGTGGGCTATATTTGATGATCCAGGCATTCATGGATGGACTCAAACGTTGCAGCCTCAGACTGCAGCTGCTCTTCTAACCAGCTATCAACCTGCCCTCGAGCTCACAGTCTCTTGAGCAGCATGACGACAAGCTGCAGCATAAAACAGTCTGACTCAGGGAAGAAGGAGCTGAATAATAGTGGGGACCATCGCTAAGGTGATGTGACCGTGCTAATAACATAAAATGGGAAAAGCGAGGCTTAAACAGACAGTACTTTCAAAAAGACAACGAGGGTACTGCCCACTAGTCAAGCCACTGTGGGTGGTGTTATTTCTGAGGGATTAAAAAAATTAATTGCTAACTTTGGGCAACAAGACTGACTTGGCCAATCACAAATAGCCAGGATAGTTCTTCCAATCACACAGCAGTTTGAAAATAAATCAAACATATCCAAATTGGATCAAGCTTTCTTTAGACACTACAATCCCTCAGAAGATGCCTGGATCAGATCCGATCCAAATCCCGAGGATGGGCCAAAAATTCACTTGCATTCACAGTTTTTTCACCCGACAGAAAAAAAATTGCAACATGATTGCATCTAAAATGAACACATTACTTGTTACTGTCAGTGGCTCCTCCTAAAAATAACCTGATGTGGTCATTTTATTTTCAGGACACAGTGGATACTGTACACACCAAGACCACGCTGGCCTCAGACTCGTGCATCTGACTTCATACCATTATATTTACATCTGTTTAATAGACCAGGTCATGATGAAGATGCATAAATAATTTATACCTAAACTAGAAGGGAAGTCTCACCAATATCAAAGACAAAACACTGATCATCCATTCAGATAGCACAAAACGCATCAGCTATGCTTAAAAACACACGACACTGCAAACAAGAAAACAACAAAAATGATGCATATAAAGGCAATCTGAGAAAACAACAGAGGAAAAGCTCAACATGTTTTGGATTTCATCAGGATCAATAACAAGTCATTTTATGGTTGTAGCAGAAGTTCTGAAACACGCCATCTTTCCTGTGTGTCGACTTTGTCAACCACATGACAAATCTCGTAGTTGTTCTGTGTCACCCACGGCAACATCTTCAGAGGGGACGTTTTACCACCAAGCTGTGATGCCCACAGCACGGAGCAAATGCTTTGAATGGACAGACACCTGAGAGTGTGGAGGCCAAGAAACATGGCAAGCTGCAGTCAAGTCCAAGTGTTAAATCCAGATAAGTGTGTGTGTTCCATTAGTTTAATTTGGAGGCAATTATAGTATATCATCAAAATCAAACCTGTGAGTGAGAAGTTAAAGTTTAAGCAGTTGAAGTCTGTTGTGCCACAAAAGACTAAAACAATCAAAAGTAAGTGGCGTGTTTATGACCAATAAAGCACTATAAATAAAGTCCAATAAGACAAAAAATAATATGAGCTTCAAATGGAACTGGAGAAACAAACAGAAGTGGCGTTTAAAGACTTCATACCAAAAGCACCCACGCAGAACGAACCCACCACAAAGGCAGAAAATGAAGTGGACGACTCCTTTATCCTGACGCACCAAATGCAGCAAATTCCAGCAGCTATATTTTGCAGGAAAAGCCACAATGCAAATATGTAAGCTGCTTTCATAAATGCACACAGTCACTGCAGCCAATTTGATATGGCAAGCTGCTGCTTTTAGAGAGAAAAGACTACGGGGGGACTTTAAGCAATCCAGCTCATTACTTTTAACTTCAAAGAACGTATCTCTATTCTTACAAAGATTTCACAGGGCTCAATCTCATTATTTCTATTGCTGAGAAGTTGGTTACATATTTGATCAAAAAAAGACAACTACAATGTGAGGAAACATAAAAATCCCCAGTAAGACCACCCAGTGGCCAAACAGGTCTGATAAGAGTACTTATTGCCTGATAAAGCATTTAAAGCTTTATTGATGTCATTAATCTCAGCATCTGCATCCAAAGACTGTTCAGCATTCTGAACTGAAAAGTAGCTTGAAGAACTAGTGGATTCAAATGTAAGTATCTGTAAATAAAGTAGCTGTTGAAAGCGCTACTGTGATGGTACAAAACCCAATAAATTCTACTTTAAAATAATGAACCACTTGGAAAAAAAATATGCAAATGTGTGTGATGAGTTTATCCAGGTGAGAATAAATTTAAAAAATGTAAACACTGGCCACAAGAATCAGTACATCGCTCCACCCATTTAGTTTGATGAGTTAGTCACAACCAGTCGGTGCTGCGCCTCTTCCATTCATCAGCGGAGCTGCCCTTTGAACTCTAGCTGCAGTGGGGATTTCATGGGTAACTTTTACTGCTTGATCCAGCTGCAGGGGGAATAAGAGGCTTGCAGAGTGGCTTAGCCTGTTGGTAATCACAGAGAAAGTCATTATGTCCTTGTGCTGTGACGCTTTGTAACAGAGTGTTCTATGTGGGACAGCACATAGAGAATATAAGGTGGGGACACCATATTTCATGAAGTGTGGCTATCACAGAATGAATTTAAGGTAAAGCACAGGTACGGGTAAGGTAAGGGTGAGTCAGCCAGCCAGTCATCACTTAGCTCTGCTCAGTGCTACAAGCCACTAGGTGTCTTAAATGACTCTGGCTAAATCCTCTTTGAGACCACGCAGTAGGCTAAAACTGGCAATGTTTCCAAATCAGGTGAGGTTTCTGTTTTAAGTCCATATGTAAGGTGGTTAAGACGTCAGTCAGGAAGTGAAGAGAACAGTTCACCTCTCCTTAAGGGAAGGAGGGATCATTGGTAATACAGCTCCGTGCTGTAGTTACCAAACACCCTTAATGGAGTTTTCACCGGCACGTCATTTCTCCAGTTAGTCGGTATAAAGCCAAGATTATTTTGTCAAGCATTTTCAACATCTCATGAGTCCTTTGTGATGACAAACTCCCGATTTGTTTTCTTTTTTTAGTGAAAAGTTCCCAGTGTTCAATAAAATTATAAATCTTCAAATACACAAGAAATGTGTAGTGAATCTTTAAAGTTACTTAATAAAAGCAGTATACATCAAAACTCAAACGCAGAAGCCACAGGAAACCTTTCTGCAACTACAGCAGCAAGTTAACCCTGTTAAGCCTGAACATGCCATTTTTTTTAACTCGAGTGTTTATTTCAGCCATCTGACAAATTAAAAAAGAAATTAAACATGAAAATGCATATATGAGTTTTAACTTGTATCATGTTAAAAAGGTTACACTGGTGATGGAAGTTTTAAAAAAAAACTGCAAATACAAATATGAGACACTTGGAGCTTTCATTAGCATAAAGACTACCAAACAAAAGTGTTCATTTATACATGTATTTCTCTCTGCTGCTTCATTTGTATCACATGTTGCTGTCCGACATGAAACTTGCCATCACCCCAAACCTGCTGTTAATTAAATCTGCAATCTCATGCTCCTCTGTTCTAAAAAAAAAAAAAAAAAAACCAAACCCCGCCCACCAACA